>MCJB01031914.1:9387-66669 GCA_002018475.1 Nicotiana obtusifolia
AATTGGACGATTCTTTTTGATATGGCTCCGAAATTTCGATACGGATCTAATGCTTCAATCAAAATTGAATTTGGAGTTCATTTTCATAATATGATACCACTTTTTCTTAAAGGTACGACATCGACACCTTCTTGAAACGCCAAAGTTAAACTCCATCAACCATCCAAAATCCATCCGACTCGGGACTTCAACCCAACATGCCAACATGTCCCATAACATTATTCAAACTTTTTCCAACCTTCGGAACGTTCAAATTAACATCATAACATCAAATTCGCATCGGATTCAAGCCTAAGGACCTCAAAATCTTCTAAATCGCTCTTTTGATCTAAACTCGACCAAACCATGTCTGAATGACCTGAAATTTTGCACACAAGTCATAAATTACATGTCGAAGCTATAGCAACTTTCGGAATTCCATTCCGACCCTCGGATCAAAATCTCGCCTATCAACCGGAAATCGCCAAAATTCTAACTTCACCAATTCAAGCCTAATTCTACACGGGACCTCCAAAACTAATTTCGATCACTCTCCTAGGTCATAAATCACCTCCCGAAGCTAACCGAACCATCGGAACTCACATCCGAGTCCTCTAACACATAAGTCAACATCCGATTGACCTTTTCAACTTAATCCTTCTTAAAAGAGACTAAGTGTCTCATTTCTTGCCAAACTCACTCCTAACGCAAACTACTCAACTCGATCACATAAAATATGGATAACGAAGCACAATGAGGTGGAAAATGGGGAAAACGGAGCGGTAACTCACGAGACGACTAGCCGGGTCGTCACATTCTCCCCCTCTTAAACAAACGTTCGTCCTCGAACGAGTCAAGAAACATACCTGGAGTTTCAAATAGGTGAGGATATCTGCTCTGCATCTCCCGCTCAGTTTCCCATGTAGCCTCTTCCGCTGTCCGACCTCTCCATTGGACTTTCACTGAAGCTATCTCCTTGGACCTCAACTTCCGAACCTGACGATCCAAAATCGCCACTGGCTCCACCTTATAGGTCAAATTATCATCCAACTGAATCGTGCTAAAGTCCAGAATATGAGACGGGTCCCAAATATACTTCCGGAGCATAGAAACATGAAATACTAGGTGTACACTCGATAGACTGGGCGGCAAAGCAAGTTCATAAGCCACCTCCCCAACTCTCCGAAGTACTTCAAATGGCCCAATGAACCGAGGACTCAATTTTCCTTTCTTTCCGAATCTTATAACGCCTTTCATGGGCGAGACTTTCAGCAAGACCTTCTCTCCAACCATGTAAGACACGTCGCGAACCTTTCTATCGGCATAACTCTTTTGCCTCGACTGTGCTGTACGAAGCCTCTCCTGAATTACCTTCACTTTCTCTAGAGCCTCTTGAACCAAGTCGGTCCCCAATAGTCTAGCCTCGCCGGGCTCGAACCAACCAACCGGAGATCTACACCGTCTCCAATATAGAGCCTCATATGGAGCCATCTGGATACTTGACTGATAGATATTATTATAAGCGAATTCTGCAAGAGGCAGAAACTCATCCCATGAGCCTCCGAAATCAACAACACATGCACGCAGCATATCCTCCAATATCTGAACGGTACGTTCGGACTGCCCATCCGTCTGAGGATGAAATGCTGTGCTCAACTCCACCTGAGTACACAACTCCCTCTGCACAGCTTTCCAGAACTGCAAGGTGAACTGAGTACCTCTATCAGAAATGATAGAAACTGGAACACCGTGCAGCTAAACAATCTCTCGGATATAAATCCTCGCCAACCGTTCTGAGGAATAGGTGGTACACACAGGAATGAAGTGCGCGAACTTGGTCAGCCGATCCACAATCACCCAAATAGCATCGAACTTCTTCAAAGTCCGCGGGAGTCCAACAACAAAGTCCATAGTGATCCGCTCCCATTTCCACTCGGGAATAGCTATCTGCTGAAGCAAACCACCCGGCCTCTGATGTTCATATTTTACTTGCTGACAGTTGAGACACCAAGCTACAAACCCCACAATATCCTTCTTCATTTTTCGCCACCAATAATGTTGCTTCAAATCCTGGTACATCTTTGCGGCACCCGGATGAATAGAATACCGTGAGCTATGGGCCTCCTCAAGAATCAACTCCCGTAGCCCATCCACATTGGGCACACAAATCCGGCCCTGCATCCTCAACACTCCATCGTCGTCGATGGCCACATCTTTAGCATCATTATGCTGGACTCTGTCCTTGAGGACAAGCAAATGGGGATCGTCATACTGACGCTCCCTGATGCGATCGTATAAGGAAGACCGAGAAATCACGCAAGCCAACACCCGATTAGATTCCGAGATGTCTAATCTCACCAGCCTATTAGCCAAGGTCTGGACATCGACTGCGAGAGGTCTCTCTCCAGCTGGAATGTATGCCAAACTCCCCATACTCACTGCCTTTCGGCTTAAAGCATCGGCCACCACATTGGTCTTTCCCGGATGATAGTGATGTCATAATCCTTGAGCAATTCTAACCATCGCCGCGTCTCAAATTTAGATCCTTCTGCTTGAACAAATGCTGAAGGCTACGATGATCAGTAAACACTTCACAAGATACACCGTATAAGTAATGCCTCCAAATCTTTAAAGCATGAACTACGGCAGCTAGCTCCAAATCATGCACGGGATAGTTCTTCTCATGAGGCTTCAATTGACGAGAAGAATAAGCAATAACTTTACCCTCCTGCATTAATACACAACCAATCCCAATTCTTGAGGCATCACAATAGACGGTATACGAACCTGAGGCTGATGGTAGAACCAATACTGGAGCTGTGGTTAAGGCTGTCTTGAGATTTTGAAAGCTCTCCTCACACTTGTCCGACCACACAAATGGAATACCCTTCTGAGTCAATTTAGTCAAGGGCGATGCAATGGATGAGAAACCCTGAACAAACCGGCGGTAATAGCCTGCCAACCCGAGAAAGCTACGAATCTCGGTGACTGAGGACGGTCTAGGACAACTCTGAACCGCCTCTATCTTCTTTGGATCAACCTGTATACCCTCGCTGGACACCACGTGCCCCAAGAAAGCCACTGAATTGAGCCAAAACTCACACTTGGAGAATTTTGCATAAAGCTTCTCCTCCCTCAATCTCTGCAATACAACTCGCAGATGTTCTGCGTGCTCTTCCTGGCTATGCGAGTATACCAGTATATCATCAATAAATACCACCACGAACGAATCCAGATAAGGCCGAAATACATTGTTCATTAACTGCATGAACGCTGCTGGGGCATTGGTTAGCCCGAAAGACATAACAAGAAACTCATAGTGGCCATATCTAGTTCGGAACGCAGTCTTAAGAATATTTGCATCCCTGATCTTTAACTGGTGATATCCTGAACGGAGATCAATATTAGAGAACACTCGTGCTCCCTGAAGCTGGTCAAATAAATCATCAATACGAGGCAAAGGATATTTTTTCTTGATCGTTACCTTGTTCAATTGCCTATAATTGATGCACATTCTCATCGTGTCATCCTTCTTTTTCACAAATAGAACCGGTGCACCCCAAGGTGACACACTAGGGCGAATGAACCCTTTATCTAGGAGTTCCTGAAGTTGCTCCTTTAATTCTTTCAACTCTGCTAGTGCCATACGATAGGTGGAATAGAGATGGGCTGAGTGCCCGGTACCAGGTCAATACCGAAATCAATATCCCTATCCGGCGGCATGCCCGGTAGGTCTGCAGGAAATACATCAGGAAAATCCCGCACAACTAAAACAGAATCGATGCTTGGAGTCTCAGCTCCAACATCCCTTATGAAGCCTAGGTATGCAAGGCAACCCTTCCCAACCATACGTTGGGCTTTCAAGTATGATATCACCCTACCAGGAATATAATCAGTCACGTCACGCCACTCAATCCGCGGGACACCTGGCATAGTCAAAGTAACTGTCTTAGCATGACAATCTAAAATAGCACGACATGGACATAGCCCATCCATGCCCAAAATAACATCAAAATCTACCATGCTTAGTAGCAATAGGTCCACTCGGGTCTCCATGTCGCGACCCATCCTCGGGGGCCGCGACCGGGCACCGGACCCTACCCACAGGGTACCGGCGAACCCTGTACGTGACTTCCCTTATTATTCATAAGGTGTACCGTACTTGCCTGAATGGCAATAACGACATGAACCCTATTGACAATAATAACATTAACCTGTTAACTAGGATAACATAAACTTTTCGACAATAACCTGTCATACCATAACATACATTCACCACACATCATCAACCGGGCTATATACAAAACCACACAACAAAATAAATACTTTGCCGATACGGCAATTTAACTTTACATAGCCCGACTCTTAACTACACATAACTGACATTTGTCTATTGAGCCTCTAAGAGTACATATATAACAAAACATAACCTACGTCGGAACAGGACCCCGACATGCCCAAAAACTCTTATACAAAAAGGCATACCCAAGTATAGCAGGTCCGGAAGATGAACCTTGCTATGTCTGCTGATCTGAAAACCTACTGCGGTGGAGGAACTTCGCCTGTCAATCTATTTGGACCTGCAGCACGATATGCAGCGTCCACGAACAAAGGACGTCAGTACGGAAAATGTACTGAGTATGTAAGACAGGAATATAACTGAAAGCATTAGCATAAGCAATACGGTAGGAGCAGACAACTTATAATACCGGAATTTACCTCTGAGGGCAGCATACCTTTAACATATCCATTATGGAACTCATTTCCATCATTTCAGAGATCTAAGACACACTTCATTCTCACATGTTCATTATATCAAATGCATTAAGTATTCATCTCTTTAGTTTACACCTGCTTTACTGCTTATTACTGTTAAGTACATCATCACAACATATACATCGTATAGCCGTTCTATTTAAACAATCATTGTGCACATGTCCTTACGGGACCACAATCAAAATCATGCCTCTGTGGCTTCATAACCACTATTACTAATTATCATTATCACATACAATCACACACACACACATGCCTTCATTGGCTCATAATCACATCACAACTGTACTCATCACCTTACCCGGCCGTATCAAGCTCGGTCATAATGATACATGCCTCCTTGGGCTCATACCCGGCATATCAAGCTCGGTCATAATGATACATGCCTCTTTGTGCTCATACCCGGCATATCAAGCTCGGTCATACGCCTCTATGGGCTCATACCCGGCCTTGCTAGGCGCGGTTGTAACTACCCGGCCACAATAGGGTCGGTCACAACACAACAATCAAGCATACACGCATTCATCCACATTATGCATTGCAAATCACATAGCAAGGACAACCTGCCCATAGAGAGAGTTTCAACACATACTAACATACATATACATTCAATTCATAGCAAGCTCATATGTGACTTACGTTCTTTCTTGTTATTCTTATTACTCTCTCTTCTTCAATTTCTTATCGTTCGTCGTAACATAGCATTTAATTATCATACCAATTGTGCTTATCAAACAACACAATTGCAAACAAATGTTGACATATAGAATCTCCTATAATAGGAGGGAATCAATATAAGCTTCCTTAGCTCCTAAGAATAGAGTATACTTTTGGGGCTTCTTTGAAACATTGTATAGAACAGGAATCGTGCAAAGAAGGAACGGTATAGTCTTACATACCTGGTGCATATATATTTAGCTTCCTCTTCCAAGCTTATGGAAGTGCATTCAATCCTTTAATCTACAATTAGGAACACCCCAATTGTTACTTCATAGATACTACTATTCTTATTCTTAATTCCTGAAGTTCATGAGATGTTTTTCCTAAATCTCTTCCCTCTTAGACTTAATAAGCATTTCTATGACACATGCAATTCATTAGCTACCATAACCCACACTAGCAGTGGTGTTTAACTTAGACCCATAACTTTCATTCTCATTTTCANTAGCGCCTGAATCTGCACACATGGTGCAGGGAGTAATGTGAGTACTTCCAACTCAGTGAGTAATACACATAAATAATGACTGAAAGTAAGAAAACACATAATGCACAAGGCAATCCATATTGAAGAAATGAAACATTAGTGAAATAGTAAACCAGTGTAAATTCAAGTAGAAACTCCTTTCAACAGGTAAAACATGTGCATCCTTCAAGTAAATAACGTGAAGTAAAAGAAAGCACTTTAAAACTACCCCTCGGGCTCAGAGTCATCTAAAAACACGCCCCTCGGGCAATATTATTTAAAATAGTAAAATCTTTCAACTCCGGTTACCAGTTGTCATTGTTACCAACTGTAACCTACAGTTGTCATTGTTACCAACTGTATTATCTCTGGTTACCGGTTGTCATTGTTACCAACCGTAACCTACAGTTGTCATTGTTACCAATTGTATCATCTACCCATCCCCGGTTATCAGTTGTCATTGTTACCAACTGTATCATTGTTACCAACTGTATTATCTCCGGTTACCGGTTGTCATTGTTCCCAACCGTAACCTACAGTTGTCATTGTTACCAACTGTATCATCTACCCATCCCCGGTTATCAGTTGTCATTGTTACCAACTGTATCATCTACCCATCCCCGGTTATCAGTTGTCATTGTTACCAACCGTAACCTACAGTTGTCATTGCTCCTTCCCAACTATACGTTGGGCTTTCAAATATGATATCACCCTACCGGGAATATAATTAGTCACGCCACGCCACTCGATCCGTGGCACCCCCGGCATAGCCAAAGTAACTGTCTTAGCATGACAGTCTAAAATAGCACGACATGGAGATAACCAATCCATGCCCAAAATAACATCAAAACCTACCATGCTCAATAGCAATAGATCAACTCGGGTCTCCAGACCCTCAATAGTTACTACACACGACCGATACACACGGTCCATAATAACAGTGTCACCCATCGGGGTAGACACATGAATAGGCGAAGCAAGAAACTCCCGGGGCGTACTCAAATAATGAGCAAAATATGAAGACACATATGAATAAGTAGAACCGGGATCAAATAATACAGAGGCATCTCTGTGGCAGACTGGAACAATACCTGTAATAACGGCATCTGAAGCACTGGTATCTGTCCTACCTGGAATAGCATAAAATCGAGCCTGGCCATCGCCTGCTCGACCTCCCCCTCTAGGGCGACCCCTAGCTGGCTGGGCGGGTGATAAAGTAACTGGAGCAGAAGTCGAGGGTTGACCCCTCTGCTGGGACGATCTGGCACCACGACGAGGACATTTCCTCCACATGTGGCCCATCTCGCCACACTCAAAACAGATCACCGGTGCTCTAGCAAATGCACTCGGTCTAGAAGGACCCTGGGCTGACGGAGAATGAGCTGGGAGGGCGCTAAGTGTTGATTGGCCCTGCTGCAACCCATGATTACCACGACCTGCAGATGCCCCATTATACCCTAGGCTTACTGGCTGAGCAGGCCTAAATGAACGACCTCTACCTTGCTGAAACTGGACTCTCGAAGGAGTACCACTGAAATTACCCGATCCTCGAGGCCTCTTAGCCTCCCTCTCCTCTCGCTCCTGACGGCGAACCGTCTCAATCTCGCGAGCTATATCAACCACTTCCTCGAAAGTAGCACCCAATACTCTCTCCCTGGTCATAAGAATACGAAGATGGTAGTTAAAGCCATCCACAAACCTCCTGATCCTTTCACGATCAGTCGGAACCATCCAGACAGCATGTCGAGCCAATTCAGAAAATCTTGACTCGTATTGCGACACAGTCATATCCTCCTGTCGCAGCCACTCAAACTGTCTGCGCAGCTCCTCTCTGCGGGACTGCGGCACATACTTCTCCAAGAAAAGAGTGGAGAACTGTTGCCAAGTAAGGGGCGCTGCATCAACCGGCCTACGTCCCTCATACGACTCCCACCAATTAAAGGCAACTCCTGTGAATTGAAATGTGGTAAATGCCACACCTCTAGACTCAAGAATCCCGGCTGTCCGGAGCATTCTCTGGCACTTGTCAATAAAACCTTGGGCATCCCCACTCTCAGCACCACTGAATGACGGAGGCTGGAGTCTGCCAAACCTCTCAAGACGACGCTGCTCATCGTCCGGCATAACTGGTACTATGAATTCCTGAGCCGGCGCAACTGGCTGGGCTGGAGGTGCCCCCGGCATCTGTAGTCCTTGGACTACCAGCTCAGGTGTACGGGCAACTGGAGTCTGATTGCCTCCCCCGGCCTGAGAAGTGGTTGCGGCTGTAGTGGCTGAAACCGCCTGAGCTAGGCCAGTGCAAACAGTTAAGATCTGAGTCAAGGTTTCCTGAAGACCTGGAATAGCTGCAGGCACAGCCGGTGCTTGAACTGGGGCTGCTGGAGCCTGTTCCTGAGCTGGGGCAGCTGGTGGATCAACAGATGCTGCCCTCACTGCTCTGCCTCTACCACGACCACGACCGCGTCCACGGCCTCTGGTGGCCTCAGTGGTTGGTATTGGTGGTTGTCCACCTCGTCCAGTAGTTCGTGGCCTCACCATCTGTGAGAGAACAGGATAACAGAAATTTTAGTTCTCGGATCAACAAGTTCGCACGACAAGAGTTTTCAAGAATTTGGAGTTTTCCTAAAAAGGTCTTGCAACCTCTCGAAGATAAGTACAGACGTCTCTGTACCGATCCGCGAGACTCTACTAAACCCGCTCATGACTCGTGAGACCTATGTAACCTAAGCTTTGATACCAACTCTGTCACGACCCAAAATCCCAACCCGATCGTGATGGCGCCTCTCATGAAGACAAGGCCATCCAATTCAAACCAAACTTCATTTAAACAGTTAACAATACAAAAATAATTTAAGTACGGTTTAATAACAGTAATTTGCGGAAAAGATGGTAAACCATCCCGACTACAGCCCTCAGATCGGGGTGTCACAAAGTCATGAGCCACTAATGAAATCCTAATAATAAAGTAACTATTACAATATCTTTGGCACAATTTTTGGAAGAAAGTGGAAATAAAAAAATGAAAGAGATACGGGCTGCGAACGCCAACAGCTACCTCGTAATCTCCGAATCACCACCCTGACAATAGTAGTAGTCAGTACCTCGGGGTGGAACTGATAACGCCTGAATCTGCACACATGGTGCAGGGAGTAATGTGAGTACTTCCAACTCAGTGAGTAATACACATAAATAATGGCTGAAAGTAAGAAAACACATAATGCACAAGGCAATCCATAATGAAGTAATGAAACATCAGTGAAATAGTAAACCAGTGTAAATTCAAGTAGAAACTCCTTTCAACAGGTAAAACATGTGCATCTTTCAAGTAAATAACATGAAGTAAAAGAAAGCACTTTAAAACTGCCCCTCGGGCTCAATATCATTTAAAAACAGTAAAATCTCCCCAGCTCATTTAAAATAGTAAAATCTTTCAAACTCCGGTTACCAGTTGTCATTGTTACCAACTGTAACCTACAGTTGTCATTGTTACCAACTGTAAATCTATCAAACTCCGGTTACCAGTTGTCATTGTTACCAACTGTAACCTACAGTTGTCATTGTTACCAACCGTAACCTACAGTTGTCATTGTTACCAACTGTATTATCTACCCATCTCTGGTAACATACAGTTGTCATTGTTACCAACTGTAACCTACAGTTGTCATTGTTACCAACTGTAATTATCATAATGGGTACCCTGCGCTCACTGTGGGTGGTTCAGACTCCGGGAGGGGCTTCTTACGGCCCAAGCGCTATATCATATCTCGTGACGAGGTGTCAACGATCCATTCACATCATATCCGTGGCGGCGTGCCTCCCGATCCCATTTACATCATATCTGTGGCGGCGTGCCACCCGATCCATTTCAAAATCATTTGAAACATCATTTAATTTTCAAAACTGAGTTCAAATAATGATTCAAAATAATAAAAAATACCCCCGAAGGGTTTACATAACCAGCGTGAAGCCCAAATATGATTTCAGTAAACAAAACAGTGATAAATTACCCTGAAGGGTTCACGTAACCGGCATGAAGCCCAAATATGGCTAGAAGCCCAAATCATTATATTATCAAATCAGTTCCAATCAAATAGGTAGTAAAAATCATCAATCGGGACGGACCAAGTCACAATCCCCAGTAGTAAACGACCCCACGCTCATCATCGAGCGTGTGCCTTACTTCAATATAGCACTACGATGTGCAATTCGGGATTTCAAACCCTCAAAGCATCATTTACAATCATTACTCACCTCAAACCGGCTAAATCCTTAGCCCGCGACGCCTTTGCCCTTTGAATTGGCCTTCACATGCGTCGAATCTATCCAAATTCATAACAAATACGTCACAATATGTTGAGGGAACAAAGCCCAAGCGAAGACAATCGAAAATACTAAGAAATCCCGAAATTAGCAAAACCCGAGCCCCAGGCCCACTTCTCGAAGTTCATAAATTTTCACATCAACGGGTTCCTTATCTCCCCACGAGTTCACCCATACAAAAATTATCAAATTCCGACATCGGATTGGCTTTCAAATCTTAAATTTTCGTTCTTGGAAGATTTGGTAAAAATCTGATTTTTCTTTCATAAATTCATGGATTCATGATGAATGAGTATGGAATCATGATCTATGAAGGATTTATGATAAATAACACTTACCCCGATGTTTTCCTTGAAAATCGCCTCAAAAATCGCTTCAATCCGAGCTTCCTAGCCCCAAATATGTTAAAATGGCCAAAACCCCCGTTTTATAACGTGTTTCTGCCTCGAGCGCCACAGGTGGCGCCGGGCGCTGCCTGTGGCGCTGCTTCCAGTAGCCTCCGCTGCCTTCACTGCCTGGGGCGCCCTGGGCGGCACCGGGCGCTGTCCTGGGCGCTGGCATTTTTCCCTGACACAAAATAGACATAACTTCTTCATACGATGTCCGAATTGGACGATTCTTTTTTATATGGCTCCGAAATTTCGATACGGATCTAATGCTTCAATCAAAATTGAATTTGGAGTTCATTTTCATAATATGATACCACTTTTTCTTAAAGGTACGACATCGACACCTTCTTGAAACGCCAAAGTTAAACTCCATCAACCATCCAAAATCCATCCGAGACCCTCGGGACTTCAACCCAACATGCCAACATGTCCCATAACATTATTCAAACTTTTTCCAACCTTCGGAACGTTCAAATTAACATCATAACATCAAATTCGCATCGGATTCAAGCCTAAGGACCTCAAAATCTTCTAAATCGCTCTTTTGATCTAAACTCGACCAAACCATGTCTGAATGACCTGAAATTTTGCACACAAGTCATAAATTACATGTCGAAGCTACAACAACTTTCGGAATTCTATTCCGACCCTCGGATCAAAATCTCGCCTATCAACCGGAAATCGCCAAAATTCTAACTTCACCAATTCAAGCCTAATTCTACACGGGACCTCCAAAACTAATTCCGATCACTCTCCTAGGTCATAAATCACCTCCCAAAGCTAACCGAACCATCGGAACTCACATCCGAGTCCTCTAACTCATAAGTCAACATCCGATTGACTTTTTCAACTTAATCCTTCTTAAAAGAGACCAAGTGTCTCATTTCTTGCCAAACTCACTCCTAACGCAAACTACTCAACTCGATCACATAAAATATGGATAACGAAGCACAATGAGGTGGAAAATGGGAAAAACGGAGCGGTAACTCACGAGACGACTAGCCGGGTCGTCACAGGTTCGTAGCCCACTACCTGAATTCATGAAGATGGCGTGGACATTAGCACACGAAAAATCGAAAATCGTCCTAAATTTCTGTTTTATGGACCTAAGACGTCAAAAAACAAGGAATGGTTATGGCGAAGCGATAATTATTGTCCATTAGGTCATTTCTGATTAGCCCCCAAAATTTTAGGCGATTCGGAGTCCGTTTCTTGAATTCATGAAGATGACATGGACATTAGCACACGAAAAATTAAAAATCGTCCTAAATTTCTGTTTTATGGCCCGAAAATGTCAAAAATGAGAAACGGTCATAGCAAAGCAATGACTATTGTTCATTAGGTCGTTTCTGATGGGCACACAAAAGTTTAGGCACTTCGGAGCCCGTTGTCCAAATTCATGAAGATGATGTGAACATTAGCACGCGGGCAGCCCACTGCACTAGGCTCCCGCTATGCACGGGAACTGGGGAAGGGCCGAACCACAAGGGTCTATCGTACACAGCCCAATCCTGCATTTCTGCAAAAGGTTGTTTCAACGGCTCGAACCAATGACCTACTGGTCATATGGCAATAACTTTACCAATTGCGCCAAGGCTGTTTTCACAGCTTGAACTAATGACCTCCTAGTCACATGGAAACAACTTTACCGGTTTTCACATGGACATTAGTACGCAAAAAATCGAAAATCGTCCGTAATTCTTGTTTTATAGCCCTTAAACAACAAAAAACGAGAAACAGTCATGGCGAATCAATGACTATTATTCATTAGGTCCTTATCTATGGGCGCACAAAATTTTAGACAGTTTCTTATCTTTTCCCTGAATTCATGATGATGGAGTGGGCATTAGCTCACGGAAAATTGAAAAATCGTCCTGAAATCTTATTTTATGGCCATAAAACGCCAATAAACGAGGAACAATTTTGGCAAAGGAATGATTAATTTTTTAGGTCGTTTCTAATAGGCCACATACATTTTAGGCGACTCAGAGCCTGCCGTCCTAATTCATGAAGATGGCATGGATATTAGCACATGAAAAATTAGAAATCGTCCTAAATTCCTATTTTATGGCCCAAAGAGGCTAAAAAATGATGAACGACCATAGCAAAGTAATGACCATTTTTCATTAGGTCATTTCTGATGTGCCCACAAAATTTTAGGCAATTCGAAGGCTGTCGCTTGAATTCATGAAGATTAGCACACGAAAAATTAAAAATTATCCTAAATTTCTGTTTTATGGTCCTAAAATGCCAAAAAAATAAGGAACGATCGTGGCAATGCAATGACTATTGTTCATTAGGTCGTTTCTGATGGGGCCATAAAATTAGGCGATTCGGAATCCGTTGCCCAAATTCATAAAGATGGCGTGGATATTATCACACAAAAAATTGAAAATCGTCCAGAATTCCTTTATGGCCCTAAAACGCCAAAAAAAGAGAAACATTCATGGCGAGGCAATGACTAAACGAAAAACAATCATAGCGAAACAATAACTATTGTTCATTAGGCCGTTTCTGATGGGCCCATAAAATTTTAGGAGATTCGTAACCGTCGCCCAAATTCATGAAGATGGTGTGGATATTAGCACACAAAAATTAGAATAGTCTTGAATTCATATTTTATGGCCCTAAAACGCCAAAACATCTGGAACAATCATGGAGAAGAAATGACTATTGTTCATTACATCGCCACAAAAGTTTAGGCGATTCGGAGCGTGTCACCCGTATTCATGAAGATGGCGTGGACATTAGCACACGAAAAATTAGAAATCATCCTAAATTTCTGTTTTATGGCATTAAATGCCACAAAATGAGAAACGGTCATGGCAAAGCAATGATTGTCTGGGTCGTTTCTAATGGGCCCATAAAATTTTAGGCTGTTCGGAGCCCGTCGCCCGAATTCATGAAGATAGCGTAGATATTAGCACACAAAAAATTAAAAATCATCCTGAATTCTTGTTTTAAGGGCAAAAAACAAGGAATATTCTTGGAGAAACAATAACTGTTGTTCAATGGGTCGTTTTTTATGGGCCCACAAACTTTTTGGGGATTCCGAACCCGTCGCTTGAATTTATGAAGATGGCGTGAGCATAAGCACACAAAAAATCGTAAATCATCCTAAATTTCTGTTTACGCCCCTATAATGCCAAAAAATTAGGAATGGTCATGGCGAGGTAACGACATTGTTCATTAGGTCGTTTCTAATGAGCCCACAAAATGTTAGGCGATTCAGAGCCCGTCGCCCGAATTCATAAAGATGGCCTGGACATTCGCACATGAAAAATTAAAAAATCATCCTGAATTCTTGTTTTAAGGCCAAAAAATGAGGAACATTCTTAGCGAAACAATAACTATTATTCATTACGTCCTTACTAAACTCGTCGACCAAATTCATAAAAATGACGTGGACATTAGCACACGAAAAATTAGAAATCGTCCTGAATTCCTATTTTATGGTCTAAAATGCCAAAAAATAAAGAACGATCACGGTGAACAATGACTATTGTTCATTAGGTCATTTCTGATGGGCCCATAAAATTATAGGTGATTCGAAGCTCGTCGCCCAAATTCATGAAGATAGCATGGATATTAGCAGCACACGAAAAAATTGGACATCATCTTAAATTCCTGTCTTATGGCCCTAAAATTCTAAAAAATAAGGAACGGTCTGGCAAAACAATAGATGTTGTTCATTTTATCGTTTCTGATGGGCATACAAAATTCGGCGATTTGGAGCCCGTTGCCTGAATTCATGAAAATAGCGTGGACGTTAGCACACGAAAAATTTAAAATTGTCTTGAATTCTTATTTTATACCCCTAAAATGCTAAAAAATAAGGAACGTTCATGGCGAAGCAATGACTATTCTTTTATAGGAAAAAAAGGAAAAAATGTTTATACCTTCGTTTGAGCATTAGCTCTTTATCTTGTTGCTTCAGTTGAGATAGCAACACTCTACAATCCTTTATATAGGTCTCCATATTCTTCCTATTCTTTCAAACATACCCAAAAAGAAAAAAGAATTTTAGAAAATTAATTATACTATTTAAATATTTAGAAAATTTATCATTAATACTCAAACACAATTTAGTATAACCATTACACACAAAAATCAAATTAGAACGGATATTTATTTTTAAAAATCACAAGGAAGTAGTTATAAGCTTTGTTAAGTAATGGGAACAAACACGGCAGTATAAACCAAAATTCATTAAGATTTGAATTTTACCGTTAAAAATCATTGTAAAAAATGGATAAAGAAAAATATCGAGAGACAGAGAAAGAGAAACATACAATTTGACTCCGTAGAACGAGAGACTTAGCAGCAGAAAGAGATGAAGAGGAGGCAACGAGGAAGACAACGGAGCGTAATATGGGGGAAAAAAATCAGAAATAGCCTGATTTATAATTGGTTATTGAAAAATAGTCACAATTTTAAAAGTAATCGAAATTTTATTTCTTTTTCATGTAAAGATAAAATTTGAACATAAACACCCTTAAAAATTCAAAAAAATTCCAGTATAAAATGCTGGAGTTCATATTTTTCACATATGGGATTCCAGCATAATGTGCTGGAATTGAAGTTCGAACATAATATGTTGGAAGTTTAAACGCAGGAGTACCAAAATCCAGTATATTATACTAGAACTTTCCGTATTTCAGCTAGGGTATTTTTGTTCAGAGTTTGCTCCACATAAAATAGTGATTATTTTTTAATGACTTTATGAATGATGCCTATTTTTTGTTTACTAGTCCAAAAACTGACTAACTCATGCTACTTTCACGCGTAATATTGGCGAGAAATTGAGAGTAAGTAGAGTTCGAATTTGGGTCTATTTATTTGCAGTTAATCCAGCCCGCTATACTTGGAAACAAATCCAGTCCGTTAGGAGTTACTTGGACTTGGGCTAAAATCCTTCCATTCAGTTACGCTCCAAATATTTTGGGAGATTTGCACAATTAAGATCGTTTTGGGAGTGAAGTACACGAATATTCCTAAAAGTAGATGGTTTTAAATTTTTGTTTCCGTTGTCTCAAAGACAAAATTTTAAATTTAACAAGTGTTATTTTTTACTTGCATTATTGACAACATTTTTTAATTTTGACCTTGAAGTTCTGTCACAGAGCAAACAAGAGTCAATAATTACGGAACACCCCAAAAAGTGTCGTATTACTACAATTTTTGTCATTTAAAAGTGCTATTTAAATTTTGTTCCCGTTTGAAAAAATTCTGTAAAAATAACCTTGAGTCATAATTTTCACAAGCAGGTTATCAAAACTTGCCTAGATATATCCCTTTTGTTTCTTTAAAATTTAAATTCAAAGGTAAAATATTTTTTAAATAGGCCCGCAATGAAATATTTTATTTGTGAGATTTGACGTTGCGTAAAAACTTAAGACAGAGGGCAGAGGGTGGCTAACTGATTGTAATTTATGCGATATACCAAAGTAGGCTTGCTGAATTTTGAAGATGAATGACTGGTGGCAGAGGTAGTTTATTGCTCAAATTAGACTTTGTTATAATCAAATTTCATCACTGAAACATCAAATTAATCCACTGATTGATCCTTTAGAAACAGTAAATTTAGGACACACATAAAGTTTCCTATCATCCAATAATCAAGTTTTTAGGGTCATAATAGTCGTAAATCACATAAGCTTTTTTTTATATTATGTATTATTGAAGATTAGAAAATGCAATCCATTAACTGTAAATTTGCTTATATAATTTAGTTATATACAGCAAAACTGAGAGGAATTAGAGAAGAAGAAGAACAAATGAACAAAAACATGTATAAGCATGAGGATAGACTTTCAATAGTTCATGAATATCGTTTCATTCTAACAATATTTTACAATATGTGAACATTATTATAAACGCCTATTTAAAAATAAAATAAATATGATACCTTGAAACTCATATATCCAACTTTCCAATGTATTTCTATCTTCTTTTTACAGAGAAGAATTATGAAATGATCATAACATTGTGCACGTACATATCTTAATTCACATCAGGTATCCAGCATTTTCAAATGTTCTTTAACAAATAGTCATTAATATTGAATCCAACAGGGGTGAAAAGCTTTTCACGTTCCCACCTTACACGATCTGCTTTATACAAATATGGGAAATTCGTGATACTCCAAAAGCATTTTATACATCTTGATCTTACATTATAAGCCCAAAAGAAACCATGGGTACGTGGATTTATGTATAAATAACACCATCTCATAGGGAAAGCAATTTGAGTGATGTTAAATTTATAGTTTGTACCTGGTTCAAGCCTTGTCAATCTGTTATAGGTGTCCAAATCTCTACACATATAATAGATTGGTTTGTTATTATCATTGGCTAAAGTTACCTCAATTTTGGGAAACATTGTGTCCATTAAATTGGTTTCTTGGGTAGCATCTGAAAGAGATAAAGAAAGGAAAACGATCAGTATTACAAGGATGAAAAGATGACAAGAGTTTGTAATGGTGTTGCTTTTCGCCATGATAATGTTTTATTTCTTTGTCATGACAATTGTCGGAGCTGTTGATGTTTATATCGATCGATCATAAAAGAAAAATTATTATTAATTCCGTTTAATTGGCAGGAGAGAGTGTAAGGATTTTGTGACTATGGAAATTGATGTCTTTTCGTTGTTTTCGGTAATCGTGATAGTTTTTTCGAGAGGGGTGAGATCTTTGGCTGAAACTCCTTTTCATTTCTCATTCTTTCTATTTTTTCAAGTTCCTACTTGGATTAAAGGTTGAAATTTAATTACAAAGCAAGCTCCTAATCCTGGTTAGAATAACAAATACTTTCATTATTTGCTGTAAAAATAATTAGCACTCCCACCATTCTAGGCAAAAGATTATGTAATCCGTATAAATATTCAAAGAATCTTTTCTTTCCTATTTTATTATGAGCTCTTTTTTGGGTTTGAATTTTTCTTTTTTTTCTTTTTCATTTAATACTCTCTTCATCCTTTTTGCTTAACCTACATTCTTTTTTGACCGAGACTTCTTAATTATTATTTCTTACTTAATCAAATTAAAAGAATTGACTTTTCGCTAATTTTTCTATAGTATGAATTCTACTTTTAGTGGGAGAAACTAAGTTAATACTGCTGATGGTAATCAATTATATTAAGGCAAAATAGTCACGTGGCCACTTAAAATTATACCGGTTTATCATTCCGGTATATAAATTTATAACTTTTTTATTTTAATACTTCTACTTGACAGAATAGTATTAATAAACATCTTTAATCGTTAATTATGCTTATGTGGCTGAAGCATAGCTGATATGGACAAAATACGTGTAAGTCACGCTTATATGGAGCGTCCATATGTTGATTTTCATTTTAAAAAATAGTTAAATCAGAGAAAATATAAAATAGAAGAATTTTTTTTTTTTGAAAAGTCCTATCACGTCCTCGAACCCCCTCCCCCCCCCCCTCCATAATTCCCCCCGTTCTCTTGTTCGTCTTCTTTAATTTCGATTCTTACTTTCATGTTCTTCTTTCCTTCCCTTCTCCCCATTGGATTCCCATTTATGTGAAGTAAGAAAGAGCACGAGCTACGGCGAAAAAGAAGAGAAAGAAAAAAAAATTAAAATATTTGATCTTTTCAGCTCATTCTTTTTTGTATTGATACTGGTGACATTCAGCCCATTGATGGAGTAAAAACATTAATGGGTTGTTATTTTGCTTAAAACTTGATTTATTTATTTTTTTTACTTTCAAACCAATGTTCGTAGACAATGAAATTCCGGCGAGTTCTAAACATTTTACTAATTCCGGCAGTGGTGTTTGGGGTGTTTGGAGATAGGAGAATATGGGGGTGGAGGGTACCCTTTTGCATCTTTTGTTCCATGGTGATCTTGTGAGATGGAGTTGAATAATTACTGTTGGTGTGTTTGTCCCAAAAATCATATCAAGAAAATGGTGAAGAGTAGGGGCCCTAGGAAAGTGAGCTTTTTCTGTGAATTGAAAAATAATCGTCCTTCCTAGCGGTTAATGCTATCAAGAGGAATAGGGTCTAGCTAAAGAGGGTTGGAAGAACGGTGGTGTTTACGGTGGATTAAACTTGTGGTGGTGATTGCCGCCCTTGTGAAAAAGAAGAGAAAGGAATTTTTTTTTAAAGGTATTTTAATAAGTTGGTGAAATTAGATTGCGACCCAGAAATTATAATATTAAATAATAATAGACAAAGAATATGATGTATCAGACATGTCACAATGATTAACACGCTTAGCAAGAGGTGTTTATTATTTGTATTTTTATAGAGTAGAAGTATTAAAATAAAAAAAATTATAAGTTTATATGCTGAGATGACAATGTGGTGTAAGTTAAATGGCCGCGAGACTGTTTTGCCTTATATTAACCTCACTAACTCATATTGTCTAATAAATTGAGATGGAAGTGGTAAAAACTAAAAAATTTAGTCTAGTTTTTAGGTGGCATGCATAACTTAAAGAATCTCGTGTATAATTAACTTGTAAATAATAACCCCGCGAATAAATGAAAAAAGTAGACACGATCTTGAAAAAAAAACTCAATACTTTCTAGTTTTTAAACAATAATTGTCAATAACTTGGACGCACACAATAAACTTGTACCATCTACCAATTATGTATATAAAGGACCCTTACCTTAGAGTCAATTGAGTCAAAACTCATAAGTCAAGGAGTATATCGCTGCCTTGATATTATCATGAATAGTTTTTTCATGAAAAAATATATGACATATGTGTTAGGTTAAGGTGGAGACTAAGCATGGCTAGTGGTTCGGTGCAAACCGGTCCGGATCAGTGAAAACCGATCCATGGACGATTGCCCCTATCCGGCCTCGGTAGCGGGACGGTTCGTCCGTTAAAAACCGGACGGATCAGTACAAAAATGGACATGAACCGACCGGACCATACTGGTAAAAAAATATTTAAAAACTGGTCGTGTTTAGCCGTTGGCAACGACTCTTTTGACCTGCTAGCGTTGCCCAACAGCTAAAAACGATCATTTTCACCTCATAACCACCCCATAACCTCCTCTAACTATTATTTTCTTATAAATACCCCCATTATTTTATCATATTTTTCACACAAATCATCCAATTCTCTCTAATTCACTCAAATTCTCTACATATTGCTACTTTGGCTACTTTGACTATTTGTTAAAATTATACGATTTGGCTACTTTATCAAGTTTTTAACTGGAGTTGCTATCAAAGTTATATTTGGCTATTTGGTGAAGTATTCGGTAAATTGAAGGCACTACTTGGTTGAAATATCAATTTGGCTATTTGTTAAAGTTTTTTCATTATCAAGTATTCAACTTATTAATTGAAGTGAAGGTTCAAATTTTAACTTCATCTCAATTATTCGACTATATTTGGTTGGTCATTCCTACTTCCTACTCTTTTATAATTTTTTTGGTCATATATTTATTTTATTTGCTATAATTATGTCTCATAGAGGTTCAATTAGAACTAGCAGTGGGGGGTGGGCACGTGGTCGTGGGGGAAATAAGGGTAAAGGAATTGCTGGTAATTCTAGTCAGCACATAGATGATTCTCAATATTATCATGATGTTAACGCTAATAATCCACTTGACAATGATATGTTAGAAGCACAATATGACCTATCAAACTGGGTTAATTTAGAAGAACCACATGAATTTCAAGTTAGTCCACCTGAAGTTCAGTCTGACTTGTCTCTTGTACCTCCTACTAGGGTCCCGGTTAAACGTAAGGACAGATCCGAGGTGTGGGAATTTGTGAAAAAAGAAAGTTGAAACTCAGACGGTCGTATGTGGGCTTTGTAGAATGGAGTGGAAATTTAGAACTGGGGGTAATGACGGTGGAACGGGTAAAATTAGGACCCACTTAAGAAATAAACATCCTAAGGAACAGTCAATGCGGACGGGGGTATTTATTTAGGAATTGAACATGGGGGAGTAGCGCATGATGAATCCTCGGGTACCCAAACAAAAATTAACCAAACAACAGGAGGGATTCTTACTTATGATAAACAAAGGGATAGGGAAAATATTGCTAAACTAGTTGTGGTAGAGGGTTTACCTTATAGTTTTCCTTCTTCTACTGGTTTTGTTCGATTTATTCAGGCTACATATAATTCCTCTTTTAAAGGTTTTCCAAGAACTACTGTTAAAAATGATATTATTAAATTTAAGAACGAATATAGAGATTATTTGCGATATTTATTTGATAACTTTGACACTAGGTATGCCTTACTACGGATATGGGTCGTTCTACCAATAATTGTGATTATATTATAGTTACTGTTAATTGAATAGATCCTGATTGGATATTTTAAAAACGTATCATTGCTTATAAAATTGTTGACGAACCACCCACGGGTAATTATATTTCTAAAAAAGTTTCATCAATTTGTCGTACGTATTGTTTAACTAACAATATTTTTAGTATTACGGTAGATAATGCTACAAACAACACATAAGCACTTAGGAACCCGAGACTTATTTTGAAACCCCCTTTTGAGGAATTTTTTTCATGTTAGATGTGCATGTCATATTTACAACTTAGTAGTAAAAGATGGTCTTGACTTGTTTAACCATATTACTGAAAAAGTGAAAGTATCTATTGCTTATATATTTAGAAATAAAAATCAAGAAAGAAAAAGATAATAGAAAAGAAAATGTATAGAATTAGGAATGCCAATTAGGAGAATCCCAAAGGAAGTTTGTACTAGATGGAACATTTTATATGAAGCATTGACTGTCGTTTATGAATATAGAGAGCCTATTACTCAAATGTATAATAAGCATTTTATGGAAACCTATCACGTTAAAGAGGACGATTGGAACCTTGTTAAACATCTCCTTCAGTTTTTAGAAAATTTTTATCATGCTACTTTAGAATTTTTCGGACAATATTATCCAACTACTCCTACCATGTTATATTATATAGCTGGAATATCTGAATTATTAAAATCATATAGGCAATATGAAGTATATAAAGTGGTTGTAGAGGCTTTGATTGAAAAATTTTAAAAATATTTTTTCAATTCCTCAGCTTTTTTTACATTGCTTCTGTGTTGCATCTTCCTTCTAAGCTTAAGGTTAACTGAACGATTTGTAAGAGAAATATATGCAAATTTAGAGATTAAACCTATTGAAATTGTGACTAATAAGTACCCAAGTATAGAAGATGCTTGTGCTAAAGTTCTTTCAGATACCGTGGTTGTTTCTGCAAAGTATAGAGCTTGGGCAGACAGCTACACCAACTGCACCAATACAGTCAACCAGTGAAAGTTCTTCTCAAATAGGCAAAGGGCATGCGGGGATGAGCACTTTTGGAGGACTTGATCAAAAGTTGCTTTCACAATAAAACAAGTACGGGGAGGAATACAACGCGTTCCAAGTCTATTGAATTCAATATCCAAAGAAACTTACAAGTTTTGGAACTCATCATTTGTTGGATTATTGGAAGAATCAAGAATCGCAGTTTTCAATACTTACAAAAATAGCCCGGGATATATTAACAATTCTAGCTTCATCAGTTGCATCGGAAAGCGCTTTTAGCCAAGGAAGATTTCAAATTGGAGATCATAGACATTCGTTGAAGGAAGAGGCAATGAAGACAGGAGTTTTATTCAGGGATTGGATCGGAGCAGAGGGAAGAAACTTTGGACTACAAGAACTTTCTCAGAAAAAACACAAACACATATCCCGATCAATTTTGGGCGACGGAACAAGCGAAGAAGGGAGTCAAAGAAGAACCAGATGAACCAGAACAACAACAATCATTTTCTAAAGAAAAGCCTATGGCTGTCATAAAAAATTTAGCCAATATGTATAAAAGAATGTAATTTTCTAAATTAGAATATCGAAATTACAATTTTGAATGTTTAGCTATGTAGTATGTATTGCACTACTTATGTTTTAAACAATACAATAAAATTGCTCCAAATCTTAGAATTCCATCACAACTCTTGTCTTCTTATTTTTTTTTTAATTTATTCTTTGCGCAAAAATACTATAATTTATTACTAGTTTCTAAATTAGTTCAAATTTGATTTTATAAAATTAATTCAAAGTTTGGACTTGTCAAATTGATTCAAGGTTTTGAATCTAATTTCAAACTTTGAAAAAAAATTATAAGTTTTTTAATTCTAAGTTTGAACTTCGAAATAAACTAAACATTCCAAATATATATATATACAAAGTTAGTAATATTTTCAAAAACTTAAAATTATCCATCACTTTAAATGAAAGGCCAAAAAAAAAAAATTAAAAAACGGCCGGACCTACCGGATGAACCCCCTAACGGTAGCTGGTGTTGGTCTCGGCTCGGTTTTATTTTTTCCGACCGGTGGTACCGGATCGATAACACAAGTGGGGTCCGGTCCAACTATCAGTCGATGCCCGGATCGGACCGGAACCGGCAAGGAAAACCGTTCCGGGACCCGACCGGACCGGTGACCACCCTTAGTGGAGACTCTATGTTTCTTCTACTCTATACGTGTTTGGTTAATTTTTGAGTTGTATTGTAGCTGATTTGCATTTTTTGTAGCTGTAGTAGAAATGTATATGATCGGTATAGGCTATTGTATACAAAGATTCAAAAAGCACACGCAATTCCCCTTAAAAGATGTGGTTAACCATATTTCTTCGCACTTGAGCCTAATATCTTTGGGCTGCAAATTTGTAAAGTTGAGTTCATGCCATTATGTTGTAATGTAGGTGTGTTGGCTGTACTTTTGTGTAGTCCTCCATAAATTAAACTCAAAATATTTTAAATTAAATTATGTATAGCGATATTAATATATACTATATTAAAAGTACGAAGATCCTTAACGAAAAGTCGATTAAATCAAAATCGACTAAAATTTAATGATTAAAATATTTTCGCATGTGAATTATATGGAAAGTCCTAATATTTAGGACTTTAAATCTAATTAAACTTTTATCTCTTATGAATCATTTCCTTATTCAGACCATGTAAAAACTACAAAATTACTTTGTGAAATAAGGAACAATTTTATAAGTCAAATCATTAAACTCTCTTTGCCGATTCAAGACCTAATCCACGAAGAAATTGAACTCTAGAAGTTAGCTTGAGCATTTTACTATAATCAGGGTGATTGTATGCAGTCAATTGGCTAAAAGTTAGTCTTTTAGGTTATAAAAAAAATTGTAATCCGAAACAACTCAATGTTTTAATGAAGTTTCGTTAAGAGAAATTCCAGAGGTGGGTCGTGATTTTTACCCCTTGAGCAAGGAGGTGTTCCACGAAAAAAGTTTGTGTTAATTAATTCCGCATTTTACTATTTCACTTGTTTAACAAAGGAACATATATATATATAATTTTTTTTATACTTTTATCGATTTGATGGTAATAATAGACGTAGGTGGGTGACTAATGGTGCCTGAGAAGGAAGCCAACCAAGTGACCAATTGCTTGAAGTGGAAAAATTGGAAGTTGAACAAAAGAAAAAAAGAAAAAAGAAAAAGCCGGAAGTGGCAGCATTACTTCCAGCATAACGGTAGGAGTAATATATATTTTTAGTCGTTCTTAGAAATAAAAGGCGAAAAAAGTTATATATTTGTTATATATATGTGCAACATATGTATATAATATTCATATTTTAATTTTTGGCCTACAAAAACAATTAATCCGATTAATTTATATTTTGCTCTAGAGGTAGCATACACTAGGCCCAATATCGGCCCAAAGTGATCAATAAGTAGTTTTGGTTCAAGCAAATATTTGTGGCAAGAGGAAATACATATTTTTCTCCAAGTGACTGTTTGCAACCAAAAGATTAGCACTCAAATTATATTACTAGTACAAACTAATTCATACGATTAGGGGTTCTGCACTTCATCCCAAAACATAAAATAATTCAATATCATGTTGTAATATTTGGATATTTCAACGTCATGTTATCGCAGTATTCTATCGTTATTCATTAATATTATAATGCATGCTACAAAAGATAAAGTAGAAATATTAATTAGTCAACAACAATATACTCAGTAACTTAATCCTTAGTATGTTAGTAAAAAGGTTTTGGTATCCAAAAAAATGTGACTAAGTTCAGTTAATCCCTTTTTGGATTCGATTATTTTAATATGTTAATGTCCATAGGAAATAGGATAAAAACTGTATGTGACTTGCCCTTTTCGGTTTTATTTATAATTAACTTTAAGGATGGTGACAGAATGAGAACTTTGAACTTGAATTGAAATTGGACCAAGAATATGATTTTCTTCTTTTTCTCCTTTTTGTTCTTTGAACTTTATAAATCACTGTGTATAATCACGTGATAAATTTAATAAAGTCTTTGAGGATTCTATCAACTTGCAAATTGCAACTCCAACCCCTACGTGGAGTGCTACTCTTCCAAGATTTTTCTAGAAGTAACTTCATATATCTATTTAACAGCTTGTTTGGATAGTTGTTACGTATTGTATTGTATCGCATTGTTACTTTAAATATAATGTTTGTTTTGATTGTTACTTAAATATTATTGTATTGTATTGTTCAATCTGTCGTTACGCAATGACGAAAAGTGCTACTTTATGGAATGACGAATTTGGTGTGGTGACGGCGTTACCTTATTTTTTTCAATCATTACGAATCAACCTAACGATTTTCAATCATTACGAATCGACCGTTTTTCAATAGGCTTTTGCCAATTATCAATCAATATCGTCGGTTTTGACCGAATTTCTAATAGTGATAATTTTAGTACAATAAAAATTCATGTTTGATTATTCAAACTAGTGATATTAGCATTTTTATTTTTATTTTTTTTTCTGAAATAGACATGAACGATGAATTTCTTGCATTACTAATACAAATATATTTGATAAGGAATAAGCTCAAGAAGATATCATTCTCTTAACCAATGAGCAAACTTAAGAGGAGAGCATGAAACAATTAAATTCATGAATAAGGGCCTTATTGCTGTAAGTTATAAAATTAATCCCCTAATTCTTTATTTAAAATAATACAAAGGATAAACAATAAAATGATGATCTATGTGCTTAGATTGGATTATTCACCTTTCTACCTAAGTGCGATTTTGACCTCTTAGATCACCTATACCGTTTTCAAAAGAATAGGATATGGTAGCTGGTGTAGCTTTTTGGTTCTACCTAAAATCTAAGACCCAAAAACTCTTCTTTGTTTTTATTTTATTTTATTTTGTATTTTAGAATGGACCAAAATAGTAGACCATATATGTGGAGCAAAAGATACAGGGAGCTTCAATGAAGGCTCTAAAACTCTAGATATTGTATTTTATATATGTTAAAGTTATATGGCCACTTGCTATTTCTTATTTGTCAATCTATGCTTATTGCATACTTCCTTATTTCTTCTTTTAACTCAATGAAATCAAAAGTCAAATTCTTTATGTGGGAATAGTTCAAAAATGTCGTATTCAATTTAGATTTTCACTTTGGATTGACATGTAGCAAAGAGATGTAGATGTTGAAAATGTGATATACAAGAAACTCAATCTATTTTTACTATCCAAAATTTGACACGATTATACGAGTTTATTTTTGTGTTGTTAGTATATATATTCTTTTATATCGATGTACTTAATTAATTGGTGACGAAAAACTTTATACACATGCATATTAGACTAACTCTTTTCAAAGTACGTAAGAGAAACTAGAAGTGTAATGCCTATATGAGATCAATTGATATTTTATGAAGTGCCTCAAACTCCTTTATTGTCTTTTATAAATTTACAATATTATTACCTTTCTTGTAAATACTTTGTAGTGAAGTTATTTTGTGACTCCTAGAAGAATAACATTATCCATTAAGTTACCAGCCACGTACCAATATCACATTAAAATCCTTAAATTAAATACCACCATCACCAAAATTTATACAATAGAGACACTAGAAAGTGATCTCCAACTAAAGAACAAAGAGATGGAATTCCCCTATTTCCCCGCCCCTAAAAGAAAATAAACAAAAATAATAAATATAAATACAAACTTGGATAAATCTTTGATTTACCATGGTAGAAAAGCTTCATTACAACTATTATGATCAATTGAACTACTACTCAAAAGTTGTTCCAAGTAATCAGCACCCAAATCTTCAAAAACTACAACATTTACATTCTCCATTTTTACTTCCCTCACAACTTTACTATTACTGCTATTTTTCTTGGAACTTAAGCTCTTCTTTCTGATTGAGTGGCGCTTTTTTAGCGCCATTACAGGGGAACACTCCTCGTCTACGTGACATTTCATGTCACGTAGAGATTCCTGGACTGTTTCCACAGGAAAATTCAAGATTGCTGATGTACCCCGCATTGAAAAAGCGGCTTGATCATAAGCTAAAGCAGCTGCCTCTGGACTATCAAATGTCCCTAGCCATACCCTAACACCATTCCTAGTAGAATCCCTTATCTCCGCCGCGAATTTCCCCCACGGCCGCCTTCTAACGCCTCGAAACGACTTCTCCTTAGCGGGTTTTTCTTCAATTTCTATTACTACGTTAGATTTTGAACTAACTTCCTCTTCCTTAACATGGTACGAGGTAACTGTTTCAGACGTTGTTTCTTGAGCTGCGTTAGTAAGAACACCAAAAAGAAGCATCTCTTCGGAATCGTTGACGTTAAAAGGAAGAGAAGTTGAGTTTAAATTGGACCATTCCCAAGAAGAATCAGAAGAAAGATCAGAATTCATAGGGTAGAAAAAATGAGAAGAACAAGAAGAAGAATCCATTTCTTTTTTTCTATAAAAGAAATGCTCTGTTTCCTAGAAGGGAAGTTTTTGTGGATGCTCTGCTTCTAGTAATTGTGTTCCAACCTACGACGAGATCTTTGGGCTGGCCTTGTTTATATACCCAAGTTGGTTGATGGGGCCCACGAGGAAAATCTAAATGGCTATTAAAATTTGTTAAAATATTTTATTTTTTATCATAATAATACTCCACACGTCCTAAATTATGTAACGCTCTTTCCTTTTTGGTTAGTTACATAAAAAATGATAACTTTTTATATTCTGTACTCCCTTTGTCTATATTTATGTGGTGGTATTTGACTCGACACAAAGTGTAAGAAAGAAAGGAAGATTTTTGAAACTTGTAATCTAAAACAAGCAATAGATATTTGAGTGACTATAATTCATCGCATAATTTAAAGTTGAATTATTTCTAAATAAGAAAGTCTGATATTCTTTTTGTGACATACTGAAAAGGAAAGTATGATACGTAAATTGAGACAGAGAGAGTAATGATTTAAATTTATAATATATATTTTACCCTTAATGAGATGATTTGAGACCATCCAAATAGTTACGGCTAATTTTAGATCACAAACTATAAAAGTCTTTATTTTTTTCTTAAAACCCACGCCTCAAATATTTCATAAAAATTGAAGAGTATAGTAAATAAATGTAATTTGTAGGTGGATCCAAAAATAAAAATAAAAAAAGGAATTAGGTGGAAAAGAGGACAAAAGGGAGAAATGAAAGAAGAGTGACCAAGGAGGATGTTTTGGGCTTATTTTATGTTATTTTGTTGAATATTTTAATGGCAAATTGAGCCAATGGGCCATTAGCGCACGTGGGTCAAATTAATCAAGGCGGCAAGTCAGACAAGTACTGAATGACGTCAGCGACCCAAACTATTATTACTACATACAAATTAAGGCTATGAGCTCATTAAAAAGTAGAGAAAATTAATGTGTTAAGTATTAATTAGTGCCGCAAAAAAAATTAACATGTAGATAATATTGCACTTCCTTTACCAAATATAGTAAAAATATAAAGGGAAATTAAAAATATTACGCACGTTCCAAATTGAAATCTATACTGACTCATTTTTATCTTTTTTCTTTTTTTTTGTGTGGGTATGAGTTGGTCGAATTTTGCTGCAAAAGAAATTTCAATATTGTAAAAGTCTTCAAAGTAGAATATTCAAGAATTCTCTACTTCTTTATTTTTTTATTGTTTTTTAATTCTTTTTGTGTTTTTTTTCTAGAACAAAAATTGAATCTATAAAAACTTTTGTGAGTCAATGCTGTAACAGTTATTCAATAGAGGGTTCGCATAAAAATTGTA
This sequence comes from Nicotiana obtusifolia, assembly GCA_002018475.1. NCBI lineage: Eukaryota > Viridiplantae > Streptophyta > Magnoliopsida > Solanales > Solanaceae > Nicotiana > Nicotiana obtusifolia. The sequence goes on from MCJB01031914.1 coordinate 38,100, forward strand.
TTCTAAAAGTAAAAAGGGACTTTCTTTTGCCTCGAAATATATTGACCATTATTTTGGATAAGTCTTCTCTCTCCTCATCCTTTGCTTCTAGAAAAGTCGCACTTTCTGTTCGCTGCATGAATTATTTCAGGGGCAGTTTGGTTGATTGTGGGGTATAATTAATGTTGGTGTAATATATTTATATTAGATAGTTTGATTGGGCGAAGCGTTTTAGATAAAAGAGAAGGTTTTTAAAATTTGCTGCGCTAAAACTGTTTGATAAAAAAAATATAGATTTTTGGCTTAATTAATTAAATTTATATAGATAAAGATTAATTTTAGCTAATAATAATATTTTTAGATGGAGTTCTTAAAGAAGCAATAAATCTTATGTAGATATGGTCGGACAGTAATAATGACATACAATAAATATTTTAAAAATAATAAGCAATAATGTGGTATTCAATGATAATGAATAGCAATAAATGACATTTAAGTAAATAGAATAAAGAAGTCACCCAAAAAAGGATGAAATAAGTGGATATTCGTTCTGACAATGATGAATGATGGACAATCCCTTAAATATTTGAGTTATTCTCGGATCAAGTGAAAAAGTGTAGGCAAGAATCTCGGTGAAAAGGTAATGTTTGTATACTAGCAAGTGAGATATGATTCTTTAAGTTAAAGTGTGCTATTTACAAATTAATATCACATGTCCCCTATCATTGTCTCTTTTTCTATTTATAGGGAACATGTTCCTAAGAAACCTTAATAGTACAAGTGCAGAGATATACACAAGAATATTCTATTTAATATCTTATCCTGAAAACTAGTCGTTACAATTCTATCAACGGTACTCGACCTCGCCCCTTGTTGACACCCCGACTACGACTCTCGTTGACTCTTCGATCACAAACTTCGCTATTCTTTGGGACATTTCGACAAACGATGACTTGGGAACTCTTCCCTTAATACTATCTTGGCTTGAATATTCTAAGGACAGATTTTGACCCATACAAAAAGTTTAAAGAGCAATCATTTTGTGGAATTATAACATTTGTATGATTATAACAATTTCTCATTAAAGATAAAATAAAATAAAAAATTTTAAAGTTACATTATTTTTAAAAATATATCATTATTTTCAGAACGGGCTACTAAGAAAGTGTGTCACATATATTAGAATGGAGGAAGTGCAATGTTTGATTGGTCGCATACAATAACGTACACAAGATTTTTCGTAAGCAATGTTAATATTTAAAGAACTGAAAAAATTAATAAATTACTATAACAAGCAGTTTTTATATTATATCCAATATTTTTATTTTATTTATTATCAATATATACATATTTATTACAAAATCGACGAAGTTATATCCCGTGACACCACTTGAAGATATATACCTAGTTGCATAAGAAAATATAATTGTTGCGTTATTATATGTAGATTTGGTTGATGGTGTGTGTGTGTATATATATATATATATATCTTCATTGTTAATTACTGTGTAATGTTTCTTTTTTTTTTTAATTTATAATTTCTTTATTATTAATTACAATAAATTAAATAAAAATTTCACCTTCCAAATTTAGAACTTGAGTTGAGGGCATTGGGGAAATCTACTTTCTCTTTTTGTTCACTGATACTCTAATAGTGACAACCCAATTATCAGATTAAGACAAAAATAAACTGACAGGAATGGTTAAGAATAAGTTACAATTGTCGTGTCGCGTCTATCAGGTAAATTGATATTTAAAAATCGATTAAATTGCATCGTATCGAATTAATTTTTAAGTTTTTTTTTAAATAAAATCGTAGGTTTTTATATAAATTTACAATCGTACCGATAATTATGGTAAGTTTTCTGTTTTATAAAAATAAACTGAAAAAATATCGAACGACCGAATAAATTTACACATGAAAACATATTTATATATTAAGTTTAAAAATAATAAACTACTAATTTTTTTTTGGGGTCTTGAAATTATGAAAATGATTACAAGCCATCAAGTAATTAAGATCAAAGTCTTAATTCCCAAACCTATTATGTTACACCTACCGAAACTAAATTATTTCTAACATATTCAGTAGCAAGACACAAAGTATTCTAATGATTATGAGTAGCGAATTACAATGTATTGAATATATTTGCTTTCGTATGATTTAGATTTATCTTTTTGAATATTTAATCTTCTATAGACTTTATTCTTGAGTCCCAACTTAGTATCTTTCTACTTGTGTGATCTATCTTTTCTTTCTCTTTGCGTAGTTTCTTTTACGCAGCGGTAGAGTAGTTGATGGATTTATACTCTGGCCATCTTTCATGTTTTCATAATTCAACATTATTTAAACAGTAAAAATGTCTAGAGAGTTTTGCTAAGTCTTATAAAAGTATGTACCTTATTGCATTATATTTGCACTAGTGACTTTTATATGACATTTAAGAAATACCAAAAATTAATCGAATCGTACCGATACCGAAGAGAAACCGACATCATTGGGAAGGTTTTATAAAGTTTAATTTTGATTATACGTAATAGAATAACCGAAAAATTAATATGGTACAAATTTTATAAAATAATCGGCTGAACCGAACTATTGACAACCCTAGCGTCCATCGTCGACCATCCATAAAAAAATGTATTTCTAATATCTACTGATTAAATGAGAAAAGGAGTCCAATTTGCAGTCTATAACTGAGTCCACTAATTCACTAATTCTAATTTTATGAATAATTATCTATAACTATTTTAAAATAATTTTTAATAGAAATAATGAACCATGCGAATTGCTTAGAAAAGTAGAACAAATACTTGTAGTAACCTCTTTGAATGGTGCATTTTTTTTTTCCTTTATTCCATTTAATTCTCAATTGTTCTAGAGTGAGAATAAAGTTTACCTCATACTCTCATAGGATTAAAATAAGAAAAAAGAAAGCAAACTGTGAAAAAAAAAGGGTTAAGTTAATACTTCACATTCAGGTTATTATTTGATGTTTAAAAGTTGGACACTGTTTTTTTTTTTCATTATTGTTCAAAAGAGTCATCAATTACTGAGAAGAATTTTCTAAGGGGTGAATCATCAAATTCCAGTTGCGTGTTTTATATCAATTTGATTTCTTACACCATTTTTTGGTCAGCATTTGCCCCCTTTATAGGATTCATGTGAACTTCTAATTTTTCTTTCAAGTCTAAAATTGTGCCAAATTCATGTTAGTTCACTAGCATCCTAGGCCATGAAATTGACATATCATGAGAGCCATGAACGGACTATACTTTTTGTCCCAATACTTTTTTTTTTTTTTTATACGAAGGGGAGACTTGCGTAATAGATAAAGTTATTGTCATGTGTTCAGAAAGTCACAAGTTCGAACCGTAAAAATAACCTCTCGCAAAAATACAGGTAAGATTGCATACAACAGACTCTTGTGGTCCGTTTCTTTCTCGGACCCCGCATATAGAGAAAGCTTAGTGCACCGTGCTACCCTCTAATTTTATATCGTATCACATAGGTATGGGAATGCAAATTGGCATCGAGTTCGTCCGTTTATATGTGAAAATTTATTTAAAATTCAACAATTATTATTTTTGTTGTTATTGTTATTGTTGTATTATTTTTAAACTTAACACACGGAACTTATTAAGTTTAGATCTTGAATCTACCTCTAATATAGGGGGTGATGTAAGAAAAATATTAGAGAAAATATGGTAGGTTGTAATAGGGTTTATTACTCTAACAAAATGTCATTTGTCAATTAAAGTAGAAACAAAATACGAAAACGATTGAAATTGAATTGTCTAAATACAGACCCCCTTGAAATGTTCCAAAAAGTCATTGAAATTTGGATATTGTTGAGGTTTGAAAGTCCTCCTAAAAGAATGGATACTGCACCATGATATTGATCTCTCCATCAAAGGCTGATCCCACACTTGGCTACTTATCTTTTAGTTCTCCATTTGGGAATTTCCAGGAAACCAGTTTTATAGTTTCTTTTTTCTTTTGGAAATCTTAGTAAAATGTTCCAAATAAATCCTAACTTACTAATTTTTAGCTATTAATGATATATTTACCAAAATTAGTCAAACACATATAAAAATTAAAAATCTAAATAAATAAGATTCTTTCTCATCAAGAATCACACGCAAAGATCTCCTTCCATATTTTTAAGCGTGACCAGCAACATTAAAAACAAGACGGAAAGGAAATTTCATGGATTAGATAGCAACAAGGTGATGAAATACCAAAAAAGAAAAAAAAAATTTATAGAAGATTTCAAAAATCGAAGCAAAAAATAACCTTAGGTTGAAAGTAGTGACGAGCTGGAATAAAGGTCGGAGTCCGACACCAATAGCCAACAACAGTTCATAACAATATAATAGAAGTGGTACAGGAAATAACTCAGAGATATAATGTTTGGCTCGTTCACATTTTCGAAAAATAGGCATGCTTTTCAAGTATATTAGTGGAAACCCAAATCTTTTACCGAAATCATCAAAATATGAGTACATCTGTAAAACTGTGATTTCTTTCAAAACTTTCAACAGATAAATATTTCATTTCAAATGGCATGAGGAAAATACATCTCTATGCCTACATATCAATGTGTATGTGAAGTTATGAATGACGCAATATCTTACAGCATGAGGAAAATACATCTCTATGCATGTATATCAAGTGTGCATGCCAAATGCAATGCAACTCAGTGATAAACCATATGCATACTCTCAGAGTATCAATCCACTCAGTCCTCCCAATCACACGACATCCGCGCTCGGCACTCGCACTCGCGCTCGACACTCGCACTCAATAGGTACCTACGCTCACTGTGGTTGTGCAGACTTCAGAGGGGCTCCTTCAACCCAAGCGCTATAATGAGCCAATCATGGCATGAATCCGCACGGACAACTCACGTGGTGCACGGACAACTCACGCGCCATATTATCAATTTCTGGATCTGCACGTACAACTCACGTGCCATAGTATCAATATCTGGATCTGCTCGGATAACTCACGTGTTGTACGAAACAACTCACGTGCCATAATAATAATATCTGAATCCGCACAAACAACTCACGTGCTGTACGGACAACTCACATGCCATAGTATCAATAACCTTACAAATCAGGCCCTCAGCCTCACTCAGTCATCAATCTGTCCAGCCCTCGGGCTCACAATGTCATGAAACTAGCCCAAAATGATGATATGATGTATCAATAAATAACCATAGAGACTTAGTTATGATATGCAATGCATGTATATGATTGAGTACGAAATTACAATTTAAACATATAATTCGACAGCAGAGATGACCTCAGTGGGTCCCAATAATAACAATATTTAACTAAGCATGATTTCCAACAAGAGTCACAACTCAGTTTCTCTAACACATAAAAATATATGGAAAAATACAAGTTAATTGACTATACAGCTCTACGAAATTGGCTGAGTCTCAATTTCTACGATGCACGCCCACACGCCCGTCACCTAGCATGTGCGTTACCTCCAAACAAATCACATAACACGTATAATCAGGGTTCATACCCTCAGCTCCAAGTTTAGAAGTGTAACTTACCTCGAACAAGCTAAATCCAATACCGAGCAAGCCAAGCGATGCTCCAAAAATACCATCCCACGTGTACCAACCTCCGAACGACTCGTAACTAGCCAAAAACAACTCAAATAGATCAAATAAAGTCTAAGAAAACAATTCTAATTGATAGAGGTCGAATCTTTACTCAAAAGCCCAAAATCCACCAAAAATCAAACCCGGGCCCGCACCTCGATACCCGACAATACTCACAAAATCCGACAACCCATTCAATTTCGAGTCCAACCATGGTAGTTTCACTCAAATCCAACTCCGAATCGATATTCAAAACTCAAAAATTCACTTTATGAAACTTTAGGCTAAAACCCCAATTTTTTCTTTATAATTCATAATTCTATTACAAAAAACGAAGATAGAATCAAAAAATATAATCAAAACCGAGTGTAGAACACTTATCCCAAGCCACGTGATAAAAATTGCTTCAAAAATCATTTCAATCCGAGCTCCATAGCTCCAAATATGCTAAAATGACCAAACCCTCGAACTTGAAGCTTCTGCCGAGTCCTCTTCGCTTTTGCGAACAATGACCCGTTTCTGCGACGTGAAGCCCGTTTCTGCAGAAAAATCTGGAAAAATGACTCTTCGCACCTGCGAAAAACATCTGATCCTGCGCAATCGCAAGTGCGACCACTGAACATGCATCTGCACATAGGACCGCCCCTGCGCCCAAGGATTTCGCTTCTGCGTACACGCAGGTGCGCCTCTTCCCCCGCATCTGCGATGATTTCCAGCCAAGCTTGTTTGCGCTTCTGCGAACAATTGTCTGCATCTGCAGACATTTTTCTGCAAATGCGGAACCTCCAGAACCAGCACACCTTTAGATATGCAACATGAAACGAAAATGATTTGAACCTCGTCCGAGACTCACTCGGGCCACTCGGAACCCTGTCGAAATATGCCAACAAGTCCCATACACAATACGGACCTACTCGAGGACTCAAATAACACATAGCAACATCGAAACGACGAATTGCACCTTAATTCGAACTTGAATGAACGTTGAACTTTCAACTTCTGAAACTCGCACCGAAACATATCAAATCAACTCGAATGAACTCAAATTTGGCACACAAGTCCCAAATGACATATTGAAGCTATTCCAATTCCCCGAACCATAATCCGAATCCAATATGCTCAAAGTCAACTTCCGGCAAACGTATGAACTTTCCAAACCTTCAAATTTTTAACTTTTGCCAATTAGTATCGAATCCTTCTAAAAATACCCAATTGCAAATCCGGGCATATGCCTGAGTCCAAAATCACCATCAGGTCCTAACGGAACCATCAAAACTCTATTCCGGGGTCAAATTCACAAATGTCAAACTTGGTCAACTCTTCCAACTTGAGGCTTCAATCGTGAAATTCATTCTTCTTAATCGATTCTGGATAACTTGAAAATCAAAATCGACAATTCACACAAGCCATAATACATCATACAGAGCTACTCAACACTTCAAATAGCTGAACGGAATGCAAATGCGCAAAAGGACCGGTCGGTATTTACATTCTCCCCCACTTAAACATACGTTCTTTCTCGAACGTGCCAAGAGTTGTTCCAAAGTGGTCAATCACTGTGTAACCTTACCATGCACATACCCAGGGGTGATCCCACTTCACCCTAATCTATAGAAGTTTGGCTACATAACATAACTGAAGATCATTAATGTGAGCACGTGATTTTTGCCATGCCCAAAATATTCCTAAAAAAAATAAAAAAAATCAAATCAATAAATATCTTTTAATTGATTGTTGGCCACTCTAGGAATTCTATTAGATTTTAATTACTCATATCTAGTTATTAATTAATTAATTAATAAAAATACCAAAAAATATCATGCATTGCATTTTAGGATTTATTTTACATTTTTTATGATTGAATTAGTAACTAATTGTTTTACATAAATTGAAAACCATAAAAATGATTCATTTTATAATTTAATCTTCAATTCTTAGATTCAAAGGTTTTTAGATGTATAACTTTTATAAATAAGTATTTAGATTAATTTCACATCTTAGGTAAATTAGGATTTTAATTTTAAGCCTTTTAGTGGTCAAAATTAATTAATAAATAATAAAAGAGCTAGAAAAGGAAATAAAAGAGGAGGAACTGGACTGGGCCAGTGCTTAAAATTAAACCTGGCCCAATTGCTCTTAAATGATGGACCGGCCCAATTCTCCTTACCCCTCTTTTAATCCAAAAGCACCCCCTTTCTCACTTAAAACAAACCCTATACCTAATCCCTCTTCCACCCTAACCTAAATACCCTCCGCCGCACCCCATCTATTGCCACCACTGACCGCCGCTCAACTCACCCAAAATCGGACGAGTTGAAACCCCAACTCGTCCGTGGCCCCCCCTTTCCCCCACGTACCACGGCCCTAACAAACTCTGATGAAACTCGTACCCTTAAGGGTTTTGGCACTATTTGGGACCACACCCGGAACAAATGGGGGCCGTAGATCAATTCTCAATTGATCCTCGCCTTCCATTTGTCCCGGATTCGGTTTGAAAAAGCAATTTCCGGACAGAGGTAAGGGTTTTGGATTTTCTTGATTTTTGTTTCATTTTTTCGGGTTTTTTTGGGGAAAATGGTGCATGGGGAGGTTTCCTATAAATAGCTTCAGTGGTTTTCATTGTGGGGGATCGAAAATTTTTCTGGGAGAAAGCTTGTCTGAAGTCGAATTTTTTTTAGAATAAGAAGAAAGAAAACGAAAAAAAAACAGTAAGGTTCCATTTTTTTTTTTTTAAAAAAAAAAAACGAGTCTGAAATATTGAGAGAAAAAAACAGAGAAAAGAGTGAACGGAAAGAGGAGAGGAAGGAAAAGCATAGGCTCTGGGATTCAGCCGAAGCTGTTGTCGTGTCGAAACCACTGCTAGTTCGCTGCGTTGCTTCGTTAAGGACAGTAGAAATTTCGTTTTAAATAGGTATGTTCCGATTTTGTTTGTAATCACAAAACAAATACATGTATGAGTCTTATTGTTTTCCTCTAGTTGTTTTACTGTTGTATGTATTGTTTGTCGTTAAGGTTTGTCTATCCACTCGATTTACTGCTAATATGTATTCTGAAATTCATGAAATCAGAACTGCCTTGCGCACATATGTTTGATTCAATCTTGTCAAGATCACTAGTTTGAGGCTAATGAATCTTTCTTGTTGGTGTTTAGTTCAATCTAAACTTAGTTGCGAAGTTGTTCTGTAAATATTAACGACGTTTTTTTTATGCAACTCGACAGTATAGTTTGAAAAGTCGACAGTATTGATATCTGTGTGGTCAATAGAAGCTGATATTCCATCATTTAGCACGTAACAGTCCATATGCATTTACTTGAAACGATGAAGAAATCAAATGCCAATGCCTTAAGCGTTCATTTCACTGTGTTTGAGCATCTGTATAATGTGCTAATGACTGTTTACAACTATCTCTATGGGTCGGCATTTCGAACTACGAATGTTTAAGTGTTTAAAAGGCCATGTCATGAACTCAAGTCATTCAATCACGTTCATGTATGCATTAGTTTGAGTTTGTAAGATGACTCGCAATTAGTTCGTAATACATAAAATCTGAAAGGAGCTGGCCACTGTTTCGTCATCTTTGAAAGGGTTAAGTTTAAATTCGGACTGTTTTCGGCATTGTTAAAGCATGGCTTATTCTCCTAAATGATAACGCATGCTTCGTAATTGAGAATGTCGGTACAACTTAACTCGTTCTAGTTCATATGAATGGCTGTTTGAAAGCCACTATAACATGAAGATGGTTATGTCTGTGACTCTGGAAACCTCGTCAAAAATGATGGGAATGAATGACTGCTGTATGGCTGATTTTTTTATATAACAGTATGCATTTGATACTGTTTTGGGCTCGTTCAGTCCTTATGTTCAGAACATTTGCTATTAAAATTGGGCATAAATGAACTGATTTCCATCCTGTATTTGTTTCCTTTCGCTTGAGGTTATAGTTTTTTTTTTTTGGTTTTGTCCTCCCGAGTTTTACCAGATTCTTGTTTAAAAGGCTATAGAAGTTGTTATCTCTGTAGTTCCTTTTTTTCTTCTTCAAAAATTGTCAATTTTGACATAATGAACTGCGATACATTGGTGTTTGAATTATGTATTCTTTTCTAGTAAAGGACAACGAGTTGATACAGAAGTTAAGAAATTAAACCTTTAACATTTAAAACTAGGGAGTTTCAATTCAAACGTGATTAATCACATTGTCGCCGTGGGTACGATTTCCGTGACATGATGACAATGTTAACTTCGAGGGTGCCTTTTAGGTGACTCGATTAAATAATAAAACTTTCAAACTAATAGAGGTGCGCCATATAATTCGTAGCGATCATCAATGGCCCTCTTAATTAATAAAAGACGAATTAGTGAGCAAGCCTTTAACGTTTTAAACTTAGGAAGTTCAATTTAAACTCGATTAATTGTGTTGCTACTATGGGTACGGTTCCCGTGACATAGTGATGACGCTAATTTCGGGGGTGCCTTTTAGGTGACCCGATTTTAATATTTTCAATAATAAAATTAATTCGAGGTGTGCCATACCAAATTAATTTACGAATATATGGCCCTCGTTAATTAAACACATAGAAAACCGAGGTGCGCTATTTAGTGAATTTCATGGCCCTCAAAGAACTAAAAATGCGTAATTTGCTTTAGGCACACTAGTTTATTAATTTAACTTCCTAACTTCGGGTGCGCATTTATGTGACCCAAATCCAAATCCCGATTGTTCAGTTAAAAGGTGTTACACATTATGGATGCATTTATGTGACGTGATTTGTGACATATTTCGATTAACATCGCAATTTTCAAATAATTTAAAAGCGGAAAGTGAAATAAAGTAAAATGCACTATAGGTTAATAATAGGTATTAAAATCAGATAATAAGCCAAATATAACAATTAAGCGACCGTGCTAGAACCACAGAATCCAAGGGTACCTAACACCTTCCCTCGGGTTAACAGAATTCCTTACTTAGAATTTCTGGTTTGCAGACTTTTAAAGAAAGTCGAAATTTTCCTCGATCTGGGATAAAAAAAAAAAAAAATCGGTGACTTGGAACACCAAATTAAATATTCCAAGTGGCGACTCTAATAAAAATTAAATAAATAATCCCATTTCGAATAATGTCACTTTAATTGGAAAAACTCTTTTTATATATTTCCTTCCCGGGAATGTACCAAAAAAGGGGTGTGACAGCAGGTGTGAGCTACTGTCTGTAAATGGGAAAATGCTAGGCAGAATGCTTTAAGTTCGAGGGTTGGCCATTTTTATCACATATTGTGCTATAGACTTCAGAATTGAGCGATTTTGGAGGCAAATTTCATCACAAGGATTGGGGTAAGTCTTCTACGCTCGATTTGGATTATATTTCGCGAATCTATCTTCATTTTGGGAAATTGGTGGATGAATTTTAAAGAGGAAATTACGGGATTTTTTCTAAAATTTCATAAAGGAAAATTTTGAGTTTTGAACATCAATTCGGAGTCGGATTTGAATGAAACTAGTATGACGAACTCGTAATTGAATGGGTTGTCGAATTTTGTAAGTTTTGTCAGGATTTGAGGTGCGGGCCCAGGTTTGACTTTTGAGTTGATATTGGGCTTTTGATTAAGGATTCGACCTTATCATTTGGAATTGTTTCCTTAGGTATTATTGATATATTTGAGTTGCTTTTGGCTAATTTCGAGCCGTTCGGAAGTCGTGTCATGGGCGGCTTTCCAGCCATGCCCCATGACCCCTTGGACGCGCCCCGTGGCGTCCTGGAAAGCCTCCCAACGCCTAGCGCCACTGTCGGCCCCGTGGTCTTGGAAACTCCAAGTGACAAGCGCGAAAGCACCTCTGTCGCCCCACTGACAGCTAGCGCCAATGCCCAGCCACAGGCAGATGCCTATAGCGCCGCGCGCGCAGACAACGCCGCTCGCGAACCCTAAGCCGAAGGACAAAGTTGCTGCTGACATACTTGTTTCTACTTTGTAGAAGACTAAGTCCTTTTCTTTGTAAATATAGAATAGATTTACTTTATTTTCTTTCAGTATGATTCTACAGCTTTCTTAGGTCAACTCTTGTAACTTTAGTTTTTTTATTTTAAGCATTATTAGGGGGGTATAAGCATTCAATCTTTTAAGCAAGCAATCATTTCTCTGTACTGGTGTCTCACCCCCTCGACACCGCGTAGCTTTTGTAATAGCCTTTCATTTATGCAAGCAAGCTCTTTTCTCAATTTTCTCTACAAGCTCTCAATTCTCTCGTTGCTCACGATATTAGATTTCCCGCACGGCACTGACAATCTAGTCTAGCGTGCGGAGGGGACCTCAGTTGGCGGACGGCAATCGCACTGACATCGATTGCTTAGCCTTACGTCGCCCTTCCAAGGACCCTCAGGAAGGCACCGCGTAACAGTTGGTATCAAAGCCTAGGCTCGACATCGGACAAGGGAACGCATTGCCATTACACCATTTCTGACCATGGTGAATTACGGGGATCGAATCACTATCCTTGAACAGACAGTTGACGCATTACGGCCCATCGTGGAAATTGTGCCTGACCTATAGACCAGCCTAGTGCAAAGGTTGGAGGACCTAGATCGCAGGATGCACCAAGCCGAAATTGACATTAAAAACATCAGCTGCGACTCGGAAGGAGACCGGCAAATAGCAGCCACAGAGGCAGCCAAAATTTTTGTGAAATTTGAGTGCCTCCAGCAGGAGCGTACCGAAGATTTAGCCCACAGGGCACAGGAGGCAGACATGATAACTGCCATGCAACAGACCATCGACAACTTGACAGGCCAGCTCAATGTTGTCAATGCTGCTTTACAGGGCCTGCTTCGAGGAAGCGGGAACCAAACCGGGGGTACTATGAACTTCGCTCCCGCGGCCCAGAAATTGAAAATTCCAGAGCCCAAACCATACAGTGGGGCTCGGAATGCCAAAGAAGTGGAGAATTTCATCTTTGACATCGAGCAGTATTTCGATGCCGTGGGAGGCCTAGAAGAAGATAAGAAGGTGGCAACTGCCGCCATGTATCTTCAAGGTGATGCTAAACTCTGGTGGCGGGTGAAATATGAAGCCATCAGGGCCGGTGAGGACAATCTTGATACATGGGCGGAACTGAAGGTTGCCATACGCTTACAGTTCTTCTCAGAAAATGTTGAGTATAATGCAAGAAGGAAACTCCGGGAGCTCCGCCAGACCAAGTCAGTGCGGGACTACGTGCAAGAATTCTCTGCACTTATGTTGAGCATACGAGACATGGGGGACAAGGACAAACTCTTCACCTTCGTTGAAGGGTTGAAACCCTATGCTCGCATGGAACTCCAGAGACAAAGGGTAGACACATTACCCAAGGCAATCCAAGCAGCAGAATGCCTTGGGGACTATCAAGTGGAAGCTCGAAAGGATAGGCCTCAACAGCCTGTCAAGGGAGGATATAAAGGAGGTCATTCAAGTAATAGTGGCCCAAGCAGAAGTGGAGGAGATCGGAGTGTAAACAAATCTAGGGCTCCTTCCTCAGGCAGCACCAGTGCTGCATCTACCAACAATGATCGGGGGAGAAAGCCCCCTTCAGGGTGTCGTCACTGCGGCGGACCATATTGGAATAATGAGTGCCCACATGCACAAATGAATGCTCATCAAGTTGTTGATGATGAAACGGATGATGAATCTGATGATGCGGATCAGACCGAGCCGGAGGTGCCTTCAACGCAATTGTGGGTTCTTTTTTTGACACCTTGGCGGAGACCAGTGCTGGTATCCATAAGAAGAAGGATTCTTGCCCTATCAACAGAAAAGGGAAAAAGAAGGCGGACGAGAAGACTCCTCCTAGGCAGGAGCGGACCTTAATGTTCGTCGAGGTGAAGCTAAATGGCAAAACTATTCGAGCAATGATAGATACGGGTGCAACCCATAACTATCTAGCCTCGACTCAAGTGGAATGCCTTGGCCTAGTCGTAGGAAAGGGCAGACGTCGTGTCAAGGCTATCAACTCACCTCCTCAACCAGTTGGGGGAATAGCTAGAGATGTGCTAGTGAAACTTGGCCCTTATGAAGGAAAAATCAACCTGCGAGTGGTGATCATAGATGACTTCGAGTTGATAGTGGGGTTGGAATTCCTGAGGCAAACCAACACCATGCCTGTGCCATATGAAGACATGTTATTGATGATGGGGACAAACGGGGCCAAGCCCTGCTCCATCTCGTGCATGCCCGTGAAGATGGCTGTGGAAAACATTTCAGCCTTGCAGTTGAAGAAGGGGATCAAGAGACATGAACCTACATTCTTGGCTACTCTATGCATCGAAGATATTGAACACTCCTCAGGTCCTCTTCCTGCACCCGTGAAGGAGTTGTTACTTAAATTTGAAGATGTCATGCCACAAGAAATGCCAAAGCGTCTTCCGCCGAGGCGTACTGTGGACCACGAGATTGAGTTGGTGCCGGGTGCGAAGCCACCTGCCCGGGCGCCATACAGAATGTCACAACCCGAACTCACCGAGCTTCGGAGACAATTAACGGAAATGTTAGACACAGGGATCATCGTTCCCTCCAAATACCCATACGGGTCCCCTGTGCTCTTTCAAAAGAAACATGATGGGAGTTTACGGCTATCCGTAGATTACCGAGCCCTAAACAAAATCACAGTGAAGAACAGGTACCCTATCCCACTCATGGCTGATTTGTTCGACAGGTTGGGTAGTGCGGCGGTGTTCACTAAGATAGACCTGAAGACTGGTTATTGGCAGGTGCGAATCGTAGAGGGCGATGAGCACAAGACGACGTGCATGACAAGGTATGGGTCGTATGACTTCCTGGTGATGCCGTTCGGCTTGACCAATGCACCAGTCACATTCTGCACCCTGATGAACCAAGTTTTCCACGAATATATTGATGAATTCGTGGTGGTCTACTTGGACGACATTCTCGTATATAGCTAGACATTGGAGGACCATCTAGAGCATTTGCGGAAGGTCTTATCCCGATTGCGGGAGCATGAATTGTATGTGAAGCTGTCCAAATGCTCATTTGCTCAGAAACAGATAGACTTCCTCGGGCATGTCATTGAGGAAGGGCGGATCAAGATGGACCAACAAAAGATTCAGGCTATCACAGATTGGCCGCCGTCTAAGGACATCCACGCCTTGAGGGCGTTCCTTGGCCTATGTAATTTCTACCGCCGTTTTGTGAGAAACTACTCTCTCATCGTTGTACCACTAACAGAACTCTCAAGAAGGCCACACCTTGGGATTAGGGACCCAGGCGAGCAGAAGCCTTTAACGCCTTGAAAGCGGCTATGTCTAGTAGCCCCGTTTTGTCCCTCCCTGATTTGGCCAAACCATTTGAGGTACAGACGGATGCCTCCGATTATGCACTTGGTAGGGTCTTGCTACAGGATGGACATCCTGTAGCCTATGAGAGCCGAAAGCTGAAAGATGCAGAGCGGCGCTATGCCGCCCACGAAAAGGAATTGTTGACTGTAGTTCATTGTCTGCGCTTTTTGAGGCATTATCTGCTGGGAACCCCGTTCGTAGTTAAGACAGATAACATAGCTGTTAGCCATTTCCTTACACAGCCGAAGTTGAATGGTCGACAGGCCAGGTGGCAGGAGCTTCTAGCGGAATTCCACTTCAACTTGGAGTACCGTAGTGGAAAGACTAACCAAGTTGCTGATACTCTCAGTCGGAGGGCGGACCTCGCATCAGTGTGCTTACTCGCCACCCTTAGGAGCAGCGAAGTAGCCACCATCATTAAAGACCAGATACTGGGTCTCCTCATCAAGGATCCTGCGGCACAGCATCTGGTTACATTGGTAGAACAAGGCAAGACTCACCAGTTCTACATAGAAGATGGTTTCCTGAAAGTGAAAGGAAATCGACTTTACGTCCCTAAGGGAGGAGATCTACAAAGGACCCTTCTGGCGGAATGCCAGGACACTTTGTGGGCAGGTCACCCTGGTGAAGAACGCACCATGGCGTTACTTAGCCGTGCATATTATTGGCCCCCAATGGCCGACGACGTTGCTCAGTACGTGAAAACTTGTCTAACATGCCAAAAGGACAAGTCGGATCGTCTGACACCAGCAGGACTCTTGGAACCACTAGTTGTTCCAAAGCGGCCTTGGGAAAGCGTTTCTCGAGATTTCATCACAGGCTTGCCCAAGGTTGGGGATCTTACAACTATTTTGGTTGTGGTGGATCAGTTTTCAAAGTACGCCACCTTTATAGCAGCCCCACAGTATATATCAGTAGAGGATACAGCTCGACTCTTCTTCTGTCATGTCGTGAAATACTAGGGTCTGCCCAATGAGATCGTTAGTGATTGCGACTCACGCTTCACTAGCAACTTCTGGACGCAACTCTTCAAGTGCCTTGGGTCAAAACTAAGTCACAGTTCAAGCTTTCATCCGCAATGATGGCCAAACAGAGTGGTTTAACGGCATGCTGGAGGAATATCTCCGCCACTTTGTAACTGGTTCGCAGAAGAATTGGGTGAAGCTATTGGATGCTTCTCAGCTGTGTTTCAATTCACAAAAGAGCTCCAGTACCAACAAGACCGCTTTTGAAATTGTTACCGGACAGCAATCGCTACTCCCACACACTGTGAATGCTCCAAACATGGCAAAGTCTCCCCGAGCTACTAGCTTCTCAAGAGAATGGAAGCGAAATTTGGAGATAGTGCGGAGCTATCTTGTCAAGGCCCAGAAGCGGATGAAGAGGCATGCTGATCAAAACCGTCGCGTTATGGAATATCAGGTAGGAGACAAAGTGATGGTCAAAATCCCAAACCGGTACTTATTTGTGGGAGTCCATGACCCTCGCTTGTTGCGTGTCCATTATAAAGCGCATTGGAAAAGTGGCATACCGGGTGGATACCCCAGCTTGGTGGAAGATTCATCATGTTTCTATGTCAGTCTCCTGAAACCTTTTCGGGAAGATACGGAGGATCCTGCACGGAGCCAACTTACAATCCCCAATATTCGAGGCCCTAATTCAGCTGGAAAAAGGCGTGCTGAAGCTATCCTTGACGATAGAGTGATTCATGCCTCCAGGAAAGATCACCAAGAGTTCTTGGTGAAATGGCAGGGACGCGACGCAGAAGAGAATACTTGGGAGAGGGGGACAAACCTCAAAGCCTTCAAGAGCCTAATTGAAGATTATCTTGCAAGTAAGGCGCCGAGGACGTCGCCAACTCAGGTGAGGGAGAATGTCATGGGCGGCTTTCCAGCCATGCTCCATGACCCCTTGGACGCGCCCCGTGGCGTCCTGGCAAGCCTCCCAACGCGTAGCGCCACGTTCATCCCCGTGGTCTTGGCAGCTCCAAGTGACAAGCGCGCAAGCGCCTCTGTCGCCCCACTGACAGCCAGCGCCAATGCCCATCCACAGGCAGATGCATATAGCGCCGCGCGCGCAGACAACCTCGCGCGCGAACCCTGAGCCGAAGGATAAAGTTGCTGCTGACGCACTTGTTTCTACTTTGTAGAAGACTAAGTCCTTTTTTTTGTAAATATAGAATAGATTTACTTTATTTTCTTTCAGTATGATTCTACAACTTTCTTAGGTCAACTCTTGTAACTTTGATTTTTTTATTTTAAGCATTATTAGGGGGGTATAAGCATTCAAACTTTCAAGAAAGCAATCATTTCTCTATACTGGTGTCTCACCCCCTCGACACCGCGTAGCTTTTGTAATAGCCTTTCATTTATGCAATCAAGCTCTTTTCTCAATTTTATCTACAAGCTCTCAATTCTCTCGTTGCTCACGAGATGCATTCCACTTCTCGGAAATGGTAGGAACTCAGGAGGGATCAAATCTTCAGTCTTTACCCGAACAAAGCACCCCTGCCAACCTCGATCTCAGTCTTCGTTGATACTCGAGAAAGGGGCCTTGCTGGCTCGGCGGACGAGCTTGATTAGTCCCCGTCAGAAAATTCGAGGACTGTACAGAGGGAGTAGGTAGTCGAGGGTGCACTGAGGAGATTCTGTGTTGTTCACAAAATAACATAGGAGGATCACGATCCTCCACAGAGATCGGTGGATTTTTCCAAGGCACACCTCGTATCTCCTACAAAATGCCAAAACTACTAGGTCTACCGGTCCCATCGTGAAGGGGTAAGTGTAAATACTTAAATACCCCTCCACATGGGTAGTGATATTGTCCTTAGGCACGGGGATTAGCACGTCCTTGCCTTCCCATTTACAGTCTTCTCAGACTAAGGGAAGGGTATCTTCGGTAATAGAGCATATTTATCTCCATACTCCTTCACCTCGATCTTATTTGGCTGAGGCATTCTCGACCTTGAAGTCGTCCCTGATTGAACATCTCCCGGGTATAAAGCTTTTCATGGGGGGCTCTGGGGCCGCTTCAGGAGCAACCACCTCGGGAGCAGCCGACTCAGGAACAGCCGCCTCGGGAGCAGCCATCTCAGGAACAGTCACCTCGGTATATGTGACCGGGTGGGAAGATGAAGAGACAGCCTGCTGAGTAAATGAATTAGAAGTCTTAGCCATCGTGATCTGGAAAATAAGAAGATTTGAAGAAAAGGTATGAAGATTTGAAGGAAAAGTACGAGGATTGGAAGGAACAAGTATGAAGGTTGAAGAAAATAGTATGAAGGTTTGAAGGTAGAATGAAGATCTGGGTAAAAACCTAAAAACACTTATGAAGATTTGATGGTCAAAGAGGAGGGCCATGATATCCGCACCCTACCGGATATCACGACGTAGATCTCGCCTGACGTCGGCAGTGGATCATTAATTGACGAGAAAGAGGATTTTTACCTTGTTTAGAATTGTACTAGGGGTAAAACTCTCCTACTATATAAAAGGAAAGCTTTTTCTTGATAAGGGAGATTGTAACACGCATGCCAAGGCAATACAAACTTATTTCTCTGCTTTCTAGCTACTGAAAGTCTTAACTTTATTTTTGTTCTTTGTTCGTGATTGGCTTCGAGCTCAAGACCCAACCGAGGGCATAAACTATTGCCCAATCCAAGTTCAAGCCAGATCATAACATTACGGCCATTTTGATTATTTATTGTGTCTTTAACTCATTTATCTAACGTTCTTGATTATTTGTGTTGAATCGATCTACATATCTTTAAAACTGCGTATAAATTTAATTATTATCCATGTAAACACTACTATAATAGTAATATCGCTTCATTAATCTTGAAGTTTGGAAGCAATCCTGTTTTATGAATCAATTTAGAGAATCTGAAAATTGAGAGTACTGTATATCAACTTGAGAAGTACCACATGATTTGGTCATGAAAAAACTCTTGCAAGCTTTTATACGAACAGTATCATAGCATGTTAAAATGTCACTTTTAGGCCTACTTAAACAAAGAAATGGTAACGAAGCTGATAGTCGGCAGTAAGAATATAGAGAGAGTTAAAAGTAGCTTTCATGTTGCAGCTCAAGAAGAGCTAAGAAGCAAGTCTAGCAAAGTGATGGCGTGAAATCGGTTTACTTATTTGGACCATAATTTAGAGATGCACACCTATTACCTGTATAACCAAACTTGTGGACTTTGTGTCCATAAAAAACTAGAATGAAGCCAAATTTTTAGATAAACCCAAAAGTTTTGGCGTGGGTTATCCACGTAGTTCGACACAGAAATAAGTTTCAGTCTCACATTGAAAGTTAATTAAAAATACAAGTGACACAAAAATACAGTAATACTTTTGAATGATATGATTTGAAAAACCGAGCAAAGTTGTCCCAAAAAGAAAAAAAAAGTTTCATACAATGTTAAGTCACTTTAGGGCTGTCTAAGCCTAACCCTCAATCTCTACGAGCATTAAAGTTTTGATTCACATCACAATCATATATTGTCCAATGCCAATAATTTCGAATAAAACGATGGAGGCATAAAAGGCATTTCCCTTTTTCGTTTAACGGATTCATGAACAAATTTACATACATTGAATTCGGCAAACAATCTAAATATGTGGAATCATTGTTGGGGAAATGACAAAAGCTCCTCTGATCAGGTCGTATCACGTATAGCAGGCCGTTCCACTACTCTGATATCCTATCCACAGCAAACTTTTTATTTTACAAAATAAAAACCCCTTATTTCTGTCCAATTTGACAAGCTGGATAACATCAAAGATCAATTATCTAATCTAAGCTTTGATAAAGAAATCTAAAAATAGAACAATTGATTTAGTAATATTCTTTTCTTTTTTCCTACAGAATCACTATATATAACTTAAATTCTCTAAAACCAGATAATGCAATAGCAGGTATTTTTTAACCATGCTCGAATAATCCAAATTTTATGCCTCACGCATGGAAGAGAAAGAGGCCAGAATAAGCATATGGGCTTTACTTGATACTCTTCATCATATTCAATCCTCGGCTAGCTAACATATGCTTATACTTCTTTGGGACAAGTGCACGAATAACCATTCTCAAGGATACTATTTAGAGATTAGCGATTATTTATTTTTGTCCTGAAATTTTAAATTAAAAATGTTAATTTCAAGACAATTCAGAATATTTTTGTCCTGAAAAATTAAACTGAAAAACTAAAATTTCACGACGCGTGGACTAATTCCTAAATAGCAACCTTTTAAAGTGGCTGCCTGGTGTCATTTATACCTTTTTATAATAAAAAAAATAGCACCTTATTGTGGCAGGAGAGGCCCAATTCATGGTGGCCCGTGAGTTTAGGACCAAGCCCTTCCTAATAAAGAACAGAAATAAGTGCTACTTATATAAGAGAAAAAGATCTCTTAGCAGTCAGCATATTCAGGAACAAATCATACATATAAGGTAAGAACTATTAAGATCATATAAGGAGATGGCATATCATATTTTCAATCAAAGTGGGGCACTTAAAAGCCAACCCACCACCGGACCAAAGACCGAATATTTAGTTCTTGAACAATATAACATCGGATGCTCAACATAATTGTAAACCAAGAGGCGGGATGAGTGCAACTTTTATATCATATTAAGAAAATGGCTCTTGTTTAACTCAATACAAAAAGATGAGGATTATCCAAAATAGCATATTTCTAAGCAAATATATATGAAGACAACAGCACATTCCTAAACAATGTCGGACATTTAACCCCTTGTTGTGGAAATTCAATATATAGTTTCAATTCATGCAGCAATGGTGTGGACCAGGATATATAGAGTTCTTAAAGAATTATTTTACTTTATTATTATTATTATTATGAATAAAGTTAGACCATGGGTCTATTCCATCAGAATGCAAGTGAACACATGAATCTATTTTAGTGAACTAAAAAGTCACAGAGAAAATGAACACATGATTCTTATTTTAGTGAACTAAAAAGTGAGTACAATGTTAACGTTCTACAATAATCATGTAGTAGGTTAGCAAAAAACTTATTTATTTAATGGAAATATTTTTATTTCTTTTTGTTCTTTTCTATTCTTTTTTTTTTTTCTGTGTTTTTTATATTCCTTGAAAACTAAGGTACTTGACATCCCTAAGTATGATTACGCAGACAAAAAGAGTATGATTACGGAGAAATCTTTTCACGAGGACAATGTTAAATTTAACAATATGGATTAACTTGTAGGTCCATGAATCATTTGAAGCAATTCACGATGTCACAATCCCAAATAAATCAAGCCGTTCAAACAACTCCGAAAGCCTTGGTACTGTTTAAGCATGTCTTAAAAGTATCTAAGCCTTTCTGAAACCAATATAAATATACATGTTTTTATCATTTTTCTAGAAGAGAAAATTAGTAGATCAATCCATCGTCTTCTCTTTAATTTTATGACTTGTCTTCAACAAATTTTCTTTCTTGTTTGCTCTTGATGCGATTTGCCCTGAACACTTACGATCAGGAGTTGCAGTTCTATTTGTGGGTTCTACAAAATTTGCTAGTTTTGTCGCAAATTCTATATTCTAATTAAAACTTCACCGTAATATATATAAATAATTTATTCAAAATTTAAGCTGGCTATTTTAGAATTCAGAACCATAAATAAACTCAAAATTTTATCCCGCCTCTTTCCACAATAATACATAAAAAAGTTTTCTTGAATTATTTGTCTAACTAAACATTGAAGAGTGGTCGTAAAGCGTAGGCATGATAAACTGAATGATCACTGCATAAAAACTGCAGTATCTTATGCTGAAAGTACAGCCAATTGACTAATCTGAATTTCATGCAAAAGGGCATTTCTTCGTTGCTGTTTTGCCCTTTCCTTTTTGGTGGTCAGATACATAAGTTTCTCAGTTACTCCAATAATTCCTTCACTTTTGGGTACTATAGCAATAGCTCGTAAAAAAGGTGCCTCATAAGTCACTATTGATGGACTCAGAATTTTCATTAAGAAGTGTCAAAATATAAAAAAGTAAACCCACAAAAAAAGCTAAAGAATATATATATACATAAATTTTCTTTTACCTAGTTATACACAGTATATTTTTTGGGGTGTCAATTGACGCTCCTTGGATACATGTGACTCCGTCACTGCAAGCCACAACGATATTTGGCCAAGCACACCTACATGCATGTTAGTGGGGAAACTGGCGGAAAAAAGTGGTCAGTTGAATATTCTTTATCGAAAAAAATGTATTGTTTATGTAGATTAAATATATATCTTAAATACTTTTTAAATATCCCTAAAGAAATTCTTTATTTGGCCAATGGTGAAAATAGGAAAAACAAGTTATAAGTGATATTTCACACAGATTGTCTCTTCCCTAATCCCTACCCTCACTCCCACCCTTTGCCAAAACCCTTACCCCCAACTCCCCAAACCCCACTTTCACTCATCCTATAGTGTTTGTTTGGATTATACATAAATGTTATTGAAACTATACATTCTGCATACTTTTCTATAAATGTTCAAGTTTTAGTAATAACCCACATCATTCTGAAAACAAAGATGCAAGTGCCAGTGCTTGTGTTCGTCAAAAAGCAGGATAAGATGATACAACTAGAGTCATCAAACTTTCAAATTCTTGTTACGATCTGCACATTTTAGTAGGATACAACTAAATAGTCCCCCTAATGCCTGATCAGTCTAGGAGGATCCCACTAAAACGTAATTTTTTCAGTTTTCTTTAAAGAAGAATAACAAATTAACAATAAAAAGGACCTTATGAGTCAACGCCAACATATTATCGTTTCATCATCAATCAACTTTGTGGAAGTGGGAATCTTAAATTACGGAACTTGTTACTTATTTACGGACCCATTATGCTGGTGGATTTTCACTACTAAAAATTCGCTTAAAATCATTCGAAAAAATTGATCAAATTCAGTCGGTAATGACCAATAACCGTTCAAAACGTGACCATTTACGTGTGGTCCGTAATTTAAATTGCCGACTGACTTTGGTCGTTATATTCTACACGACCATCTGACAATTTAGTTGACTAATCGATCAATATTGATCGAAATATTATTTTAATAATTTAATTTTACCGATCAATGTTGGTCAGTGTGCTAAATTTAATAATTTTGGTTACCGACTAACTTTGATCGGTTAAAAAAATAAATTAATCATATAATATTTTAATTACCGACCTACGTTGGTCGGTATTAGAAAATATATTTTTTTAAATAATTAAAATTTAACAATACCGACCAACGTTGGTCGGTAATCTGGACACCGCAACCAACTTACCAGTCAAAGTTAGTCGGTAATGTTGAATTTCTGGGAATTCAATGTGCACTAACTGACCAACATTGGTCGGTATTTTGCAATAATTTTTTTTTTAATTACCGACCAAGATCGGTCGGTTTTCTTGGAATAATTTGGGCAGAAAATGCCTGTTTTGGTAGCTATACCACCTGCCAAATAAAAACAGCATATCAATACCCCCAATTCACATCAAATAACCCTCAATTCACCATAATCAACCCCTAATTCACCACAAATCCAAGCAAACATCCAATTAATACTTCAAAACTAAAAAGTTCAATTAAACATCACAATTCAAAACCAATCAAAAACTAAGTAATTACGATTAGTTCAAAAATATTCATTCTAATTTAAAACAAGTTCTATTAGTCTAGTTCAAAATATATTAAAGTATTGGTCAAAGGGTGTTTTGTACAGCACCACCACTATCTGATGAACTTTCATCTACAAGACAATAAGAACGGTTTTGTGGAGGACGGGAAGAACGATCACGTGGAGGACGGGTAGAATGATCACGGGGAGGATGGAGGAACGATCACGTGGAGGTCGAGCTTCTGACGATGACTCACGAAATCGGGGAAACGAAAAAGCTCGAGTAAAAAGGAGAGTTTTGATCTGAGCTTCCATACCAAGTAATTGAGTATCTCTAAGACCTTCTCTTTCCTTGGCCGCTTCTAGCTCGAATGTAAGCTTTGTCACTATCTTCTACATAGCCAAGAGGCTCTCCCTATTAAGTGCCTCGCCCTGTGAGGAACTCCCTATTCCTTGCATACTACACCTATAGTGATGCAATTTTTTCTCAGAAAGCATGTATACCTTCCCCTTTTTTGGACCACCAACAACCTCCAACCATATTCTTTTAGCATCCTCGTTCGAAGGTTGGGTTGGCTCGCTCGATTCACCAGCTGGCGGACAACGAATGAAGTCCTCCATGTTACTTTGGTAGCGACTCTATATTATTTTAAATAAAATTAGTATATAAAAGGTCTTATAAAAGTAAATTATAACACTTTACATATGTAGTCTCTGTCCGGTTCTCAACTATAATGACCCGATCGATCGTTTTGAACCCTAGTGCGTCGTTCGGCAGTTTGAGGCCTTGAGTAGCTTCACTTCAGGTATTATGACTTGTACGTGTGGTCGGAATTGAATTTCGGGAAGTTCAGAATTTATTCGGACGAAAAATTCTCAATTCGGAAGCTTTAAGTTGGAAGAGTTGATCAAGGTTTCACTTTTGAGTAAACAACCTCGGAATCGAAATTTGAGGGTCCCAATAAGTTCGTATGATGATTTCGTGTTGAGTATCAGGTTGCCCGGGAGCATTTCGGCTCTTATTATGAAAAGTTGGCATTTTAAAAGTTTAAGAATTTCTTAGGTTTGACTTGAAGTGAATTTTGGTGTTATCGATGTCCGTTTGGGGTTTCGAGCCTTAGAACAGATTCGTATCGTGATTTGTGACTTGTACATAAAGTTTGGCGTCATTTCGGGATATTTAAGAATAATTTGGACGCGTTCGGCGAAGTTTAAAAGTTTGAAAGTTCAAAGAAAGGTTTCGATCGTCGATTCCTAGTTTTGACATGTTTGATGTGATTTGAGGCCTCAAGCAAGTCCATGTAATGTCATGAAACTTGTGGGTATCTTCAGGCGAAGTCCCGAGTGGCTCAGGTGAGTTACGGACGTGGTTCGAATAGTTTTGTCGCATGATTTCTCTGCTGAAGGGGTTTGGTGCTAGTGTAGCCGCTTCTGCGAAATTTTGATCGCAGAAGCAGGATGCTCATTGGGGAAGCAGGAAAAGGCTGGGTGGTGAAGGATCGCAGAAGCGACATTTGGACCGCATTTGCGAAGGCGCAGATGCGGCTTCTTGGAGGGCAGAAGCGAAGTGAAGCACAAAAGCGATGGTCGATTGTCGCACATGTGATGTCGCAGGAGGGGGACCTTGTCCCCAGAAGCGGGCTTGTTGCCGCAAAAGTGACGCCGCAGAAACGGCCATTAGCTTCGCTCATGCGAAGATCGCCTGGGCATAACAGATATGTTAGCCAAATCGGGTTTTGGCTCATTCCTCTCATTGGAGCCGGCCTTGGGGGCGATTTTGGAGTGCCATTTTTTATCATCCTTCATGTGGTAAGTGATTCCTACCGTTGTGAGTTAAATGCAAGATTTACATATGGATTTTAACATGAAAAATTATGGAAATTGTGGGATTTTAAGAGAAAACCTAAAAATTGGTATTTTTGGATTTTTACCATGAAATTGGACGTAAAATTGAAATAAATCATGTATTTGTGTTCGTAACATTATGGGTAATATTTATCTTTGATGACTTTCGCAATCCGGGCACGTGGGCACGATGGTTGACTTTATGACTTTTCGAGCGGAGTTGAAAATTTTTATAAATTGATTAATTATGAGTATTGATGATGTCCACGACACACCTCACTAAGAGAGATGATATGTTCGTATGCAATAACAATTACCCAACTATGAGTCGGGGTCAAATCCACTGGGAGTTATATGGGGTGTCAAGAGTATATATTTGAAGCAAGCAAATGGATTACCTAAATTTGCACTTCCACAATAGAGATTTGGTTTTTATATTACTCTAATGATAGCAAGCTAAGGTAAATAGACTAGAGATGAATGTATTGATGTTTTACCAAATAGTTTAAAGGCCTAGGGATGTGCCCATAACCTAGGTGTTTGCCTAATGGGATAAAGACTTTAACACTTGTTTTGTTGATTGAGGTGTATTATAGCTCTCAACTCTATGTTACCCACTCAATACCTCTGGTCAAAGAATGATTTTGCGCAATTTGGCCTTCTCACGTCCAAATGGATATCAAGAAAAATAGTTGATATTAGCTCAAGTGGGGTTCTTACTATCTCTAGTTTGAAACCTTTAATTAGGCTAATCAATCTCTCAATTAACTCAATTCCTTATTAGCTAAGTTATCCTAGACTAGGTCCCTCTTTCTCAAGTAGAGACTAAGTCAAATAGGCATGAATCAATATTTGCAACTATTAATTCTAAAATTGAAGCATGAACTAAGCTAAATAATCAACACCTAATCATAAAGAAGCATTAAATTAAATACCCATAAGGTTTATACACTAGGGTTGGATTACAACTCTAGTAAAAATCTAGCTACTCATAATTGAAGAAAATAAAGAAGAAAAGCTAATTAAACTCATAATGAAAGATTAAAATGATGAAATCTAATTTTTAAATACTAAAATAATGTCAAACTTCCTAAAGTAGTAAAAAGAACAGCTACGCTGAATTCCTTCTGCGGACTGCACATTTGTGCTTCTGCGCCCTTTATTGCCTTGTGCTTTGAAACACTCCTTTTTGTGTCGGACTTCATCTCGGGAGACCAAACTTCCAGCATTCCTGCAATTTTTGCGCAATTTTATTAGTTTCGGGAACACAATTCAATACTTTCAAACTAAAACAAAAGCTAAAAGGTGATAATAAGCAGTCAAAATCCCCACTTATAAATTTTCCCAAACTTAAGTCTTTGCTTGTCCTCAAGCAAATAAATTAGTTTCCACCTCCAAAAGTTAAGGGTCATTTAGCGAGTCAAAGGTGAGTCATTCATACATCAGTTGGGACCAATAATTACCCACACTACTCATACATTATCAACAAGGAGACAAGTTAAGCATTCATGCACATATAGTTCTACTGTGACATTTGAGCTTCAAGAATTGACTTTACTCATCAAGGACTCTTGCTCTGTCATGTAGGCAATGGTGGACTCCAAACTCTTCCTCCTCTACTTTCCTTTTGCAGCGCTCACTTAAGAAATGTAACGCTCAATCCAAAGATTTATGAAAGGTTCTCATCTCTCTCTCAAGTACCATAGGCTTTCCCCTCATGTAGATCGTCACTAATGTAAGCTCACTCGGTTTGATATCAAATAGGGCTTCTTTCGGGATGTAATGAAGGCTTTTGAGTTAGGGTAGGATACCGTATGGGTAAGTGGTTACACCTTTCCTTAAGCACTCCATCTTTCATTTTTTGGCTCACACTTTGTCAATTCTTGGAGGCACTTTCTTTCATTAGGCACTAGAGAGACTTAGCATCACTCTTTCTTGATCATTTCATTCTTTTTCTCCCTTTTTGATTTCTCCATGTTTGGGATCATTACCTTTTTTTTAATCCATTCAACCCTTCCACTTACTCTCTTTTTGCAATTTTCTTTTTGTTCTTTTCTTTTCTTGCATTCTCTTCTCATAAAGACAATTTTTTTCTATTTTTGTGCCTTGATACTTTTTTCAAGCTCCTCATCTCTCCCCTAAACTTACGTTTTAATCCATCTGTTTCACAATAGTGTTAAGGAAAGCTCGGGTGCCAAGAGAGGGTTACGACAAAATGGGTAAAGGCTTGTAACATGGTTATCAAATGAAAAAGGCTAGAGGCTCAAAGGGGTTGACTAGGGATAATGACATTGCTTGGCAATAGAAAACTCAAACGGACCAAGGAGAGCCTATAATCACTTCTCAAACCAAGCAAAACTTAGGGTTTCACCTTGAAACACATTTAGGGCAAGTTCTAGATCCTTCACACGGGTACTTGGGCTAGCAAAAAGACATCTCACCACTCACGCTACTGAATTGTTAAAGAGGATAGAGTCGAGGGCCCATAATGATCATATTCAAGATTGAAAATCACTATGGCTCGATTAAACCACTCGATGATTGCCTAAGTCAACACAAGAGTCACAAAGTCACTACTAGAGCTATTTCTTTCAAAACCCTTGTCTCTAATCAGAAGCACGTAATTAAGTGTGTTGGTTCTAATTGAAGCATGGTTGACCCTTCGAGCATGACTTAATTAGGTCTTTATTCATTACTACTACTATTATTACCTAAACACAAACACGGACTCATTCCCTTAAGAAGGTTGTCACGCCATCCATCGTTGGGACGAGTCACCCGGTTCACACAATAACTACCTTTGGAAAGAATCGTGGCATTAAGAAAACCAAAGGTTTATTATCTACTAAAACATAAGAAGAAGCTATTAAACAAAACAAGAGCTAATACGCTACTAAAACATAAAAAGAAGCTAATAAGCAAAAACAAAGATAAAGAAGCTAATGAGCAAAACTACTAAAGAAAGAACGAATATACATAGTAAGAGATAGAGAAGACATATACATACAAATAAGAAGAGAGAGAATATCATCAAATTATTACAGGCCAAATGTATCAAAGTATCAAATGTGTCAAATAAACTCCACCCCGCCCCCCTCCTCCCCCAACAGTGGGCACCATCATCCCTAGAAGTCTTGTTACAATAAAAGACTTCAAAGAGAAATTCCTTCAGCTAA
>MCJB01031914.1:73891-86861 GCA_002018475.1 Nicotiana obtusifolia
AAAATTCCTTGATTATTTCCATTTCAATTTCCTTAATTGTTGTTATGCCAATTCCTTTGATTGTTGTTGTTATTCCAATTGCCTTGATTGTTAGAATTCCAATTGCCTTGATTATTTTGTGGTAGCCATTGTTGTTGGCTTGGGCTTTGAAAATCGTTTCTTTGCCATTGAAAATTGTTCACATATTGCACCTCCTCTTCTTGTTCATTATAGGAATCATCTTGCTTAAAACCACTATCTTCTTGCACATAATTCTCCATTCGATTTTGCACTTATAGACCTTTCGTCATTCTCTTATTCACCATCATGTTCACTCTCTCCATGGCATTGACTTGCTTGGGATTTTGCACTTGATTTAGTTGGGCCTTTTTTAGTTGCGTCATGGTGGTTGTCAATTCGGCGATGGCTTGCCCATGGTCTTGCAATTCTTTGTGAAGGCGGATCATGTTTGGATCACCTTATGAAACATTGGCCCGGGATTGCCAATACAATGACGTTTTCGTCAACTCATCCAGAATCTCACACGCCTCCGCATAAGGCATAGTCATGAAGTTTCCACCGGCAAGTTGATTCACTACACATTGGTTAGTTGTGTTAATCCCACGATAAAAAGTTTGTTGAATCATGTTCTCCGTCATATCGTTGTTGGGATATTCCTTAACCATTGTTCTATAACGTTCCCATATCTCATGTAGTGGTTTATTCGGCTCTTGCTTGAATGCCAAAATTTCATCTCGAAGTGTAGCCATGTACCCCGGAGAGAAGAACATAGAAATGGCTTTTTCGCCAACTCATCCCAAGTGTGAATGGAATGGTTCGGCAATCATTCCAACCACTCTAAAGCTTTCCCCCGTAGAGAGAAGGGAAAAAGCCTTAGCCTCAATGCATCCTCGGAGACATTTGTTTTTTTGCTCCCCCAACAAGTGTCCACAAACCCCATCAAATGTTTGTACGCATTTTGAGTCGGAGCACCGGTGCAAAAACCCTTTTGCTCAAGCAAAGTGAGCATTACATTGGTGATTTGGAAGTTGCCTGTCGTAATTCAGGGAGGGGCTATTGCACTTGCATATCTTTCAATGGATAATATCCAGTGTGGAGCCGCTCGTGTGGGAGGTGGGACATTGTCATGAGGCACTCAGCCCCTTCTATTTGCTTGAGGTTCAAGAGGAACCTCCTCAACTTGCCCATCCTCGACATCTACATCCCCCAAAGGCAAATTTCCCAGCTCATTCTTCAACATGGTTGTACCTATGATTTCTCACACAAGTTAGTAATATGGAAGGAAAAGAAGATATTCCAAAAAACTAACCCAATATTATATCCAACACAGTTTTAACTCCCCGGCAACGGCGCCAAAAATTGATGACGTCCATAACACACCTCAATAAGAGATATGATACGGTCGTATGCATTAATTATCCAACTATGAGTCGAGGTCAAATCCACTGGGAGTTATAATGGGTGTCAAGAGTATATATTTGAAGCAAGCAAATGGACTACCTAAAATTGCACTTCCACAACAGAGTATTGGTGTCTACTTCTACTATTACTCTAACTATAGCAAGCTAAGGTAAATAGATTAGAGATGAATATTTTTGATGTTTTAACAAATAGTTTAAAGGCCTAGGGATGTGACCATAACTTTGTTGTTTGCCTAATGGGATAAAGATGTTAACACTTGTTTTGTTGATTGAGGTGTATTATAGCTCTCAACTCTAAGTTACCCACTCAACATCTCTTGGTCAAATAGTGATTTTGCCGAATTTGGCATTCTCAAGTCCAAATGGGTATCAAGCAAAATAGTTGATATGAGCTCAAGTTGGGTTCTTACAATCTCTAGTTTGAACCATTTAATTAGGCTAATCAATCTCTCAATTAACCCTATTCCTTGTTAGCTAAGTTATCCTAGACTAGGTCCTTTTTTATGAAGTAGAGAGTAAGTCAAATAGGCATGAAGCAATGTTTGCAACCATTAATTTTAAAATTGAAGCATGAACTAAGCTAAAGAATCAACACCCAATTATAAACAAGCATTAAATTAAATACCCATAAGGTTTACACACTAGGTTGGGTCACAACCCTAGTAAAAATCTAATTACTCATAATGGGAATTGAAGAAAATAAAGAAGAAAAGCTAATTAAACTCATAATGAAAGATTAAAATGATAAAATCTAATGTTTAAACACTGAAATAATGTCAAACTTCCTAAAGTAGTAAAAAGAAACGGCTACAGCAACTTTTAATGTTCAAACTTGACCAAAACTTGTGAAACTCGTCTATTTATACAGGGCCAAAAATTACAAACAAAAATACCTCTAGGGAGCTTCTGCTGCCGCACAATTCCATGTGCGGTCCGCAATTTCTTCAGCTGGCAAGAAGGTGAGTTTTGCAGCCGCACATTTTTGGATTGCGCCTGCGAAGCAACTTCTACGGCCGCACAATTCTTGTGCGGTCCACACTTCACAAATGCGTCAGAATTTGGTCTTTTTTGCATATTCTCTGAACTTTGAATATTTGTCAGGGAAAGCCCAATTCTGCGGCCGTACAATTCATGTGCAGTCCGTACATTGCTGAAAATCCTATTGGGTTCTACTCCTAGGTTTGCGACCGCATATGGAATTCTACGGTCCACAATTTCTTCTGTTGCTGCAGAAGTCCTTCTGCGGACCAGACATCTTTGCTTCTGCGCCCTTTATTGCCTTGTGTTTTGAAACACTCCTTTTTGGATCAGATTTCATCATGGGAGACCTTCCAGCATTCCTGCAATTTGCACAATTTCATTAGTTTCCGAAGCACAATTCAATACTTTCGGACTAAAACAAAAGCTAAAATGTGCTAATACGCAGTCAAAATTCCCAAATATCAAGTACTAGAGTATATTTTTATTGGTTTGCACATTGTTTGACTAGTTTCGGATTGTTGGCCATCGGTTTGAGGTGTTAGACAGAAGTTGGAGCTGGTTATGAAACTTAAGAGCGAGTAAGTCTCATGTCTAACCCTGTGAGGGAGAATTTACCCCGTAGGTATTATTCTTGTTATACGCTACATGTTGTGGGAGTTGCGCACGTATGAGGTGACGAGTGTCCATGCATATGCTAGAATTCCTGATTATGTCCGGGTAGACTTAGGTTCATGCCATGCTTTAATTGTACTAATTAAGTTATCCTTGCCTATTTAACTCCTTTACTACCTATTTAACTCCTTTACTTTGTGTTTTGACCTGAGACTTAGCTTGTATAGAGTAACGGACTTTCCATTGTAGAGATTTGACGAGCTGCTTGATTAGCCGCAGAATAATTGTGCTTTTCCCTATGAATTTCTCCCGCATTGTGTGTTTTCATCGAATAGGATCGGGTCGTTCACCTCAGCAATATCATATTCTTATGGGATCACGCCGTTCACCTCGGCAGCATCATATCCTTATAGGATCGAGCCGTTCACCTCAGCAGTATCATATTCGTATGGGATCGAGTTGTTCGCCTCGACATTTCTATAAAATACTCTTATAGGATCGGATTGTTCGCCTCAGCAAGTTCATGAAATGGGATGGGGCCATTTTCCTCTGCAGAATTATGCGTAATATTTGACAAGAAGCTAGTGTATCCGTGAGTTTCCTAATTTGAATTGTCCACGTAGTCCACGTATCTGGTGGGGACTATTTTATATATATACTCTGGTTGAGAAGGTAACCAATAATTGAGAGCTTATGTTTACTAGTCAGAGGAGGGTCGTACCACGTATCTATATTTGTTTACACTGTTTATTTATGATGCCGCATACTTGTTTACATTCTATTGTACTTGATTTATTGGACCACTAGTAAGTGTCGATATCGACCCCTCGTCACTACTTCTCTAGGGTTAGGCTAGATACTTACTAGGTATGTATTGATTTACGTACTCATGCTACACTTCTGCACTTATTGTGTAGGTATATATATTTCTGGTGGTCTTTTGTGTTTCCAAAGGCGCGGCTATTGCGGGGACTTTACGATGAGCTGCATCCCATGTTACGATCTGCAGCATACTGAGTCTCCATCAGAATTATTTATATTTTTCATGTCTAACTTGTATTCTAGACATATGTTGTATTGTTATTGTACCTTCTAGTAGATGCTCATGCACTTGTGACACCAAGTTTTGGGGGTGTTCTAGAATTTGTTATGGATTGTTTTACATTGATACACTTTCACTTATTATTTTAACGAAATTTTATGTAACTATGATTTATTTAGATGCACTGACGTCTCTATCTAAGTAAGATTTATGATTTTAAAAATTAATAAAATGAATAATAAAGTGTTGGCTTACCTAACGGTGACGTTGGGCGCCATCACGGCCTAGAGTGAATTTTGGGTCGTGACATCAACCAACCTATCTGCATCCCCATCTTTCATCTTCTTTAAAATATGTGTCTCCTTGAATAGCTCATCTTGATGCATTGGACGCTCATACTTCTTTTTCTGAAAACAAATTAATTTGCTTAATAAATAAAATTGATATACTTGGAAAAGTAAAGACGTAATAATTTAAGCAATTACCAATCTTCTTCTTATTGTCATGATGCTGATAGCACCCCCAGTGTGCAACGAGCATCCCTTCTCATATGAGCGAGCTTTCTTGAGAAATATACCAATCAGATTTGATACTTAGTAATCTAACCGTAACAGACAGCTCAGAGTGCAGACTTCCTTCATGTATTGGATGACTAGCTTCCTCTAACTGTTCATAAAAACGCTTTGCATCATCATTAGGAATTTGTTCAATATTTTCATAGGGCTCAACCCTGGAGTGCATCCCAAAAGCATCCGCAACCATATCATGAATTCTAGAATCTTGATTCATATTCTCTCCATCGGCCTACTACTTTCACCAACAACCATGTTATTAAATATTTCATGGCTACCATCGATCTCTTCATGATTAGTCCACACAAAGTAATTCTCTATAAATCCATTATATAAAGATGAAGCTTAACTTCCTCCGATTTTTTAAACTTCACACAATTGAACTTGACACAAGAATACTTAATTACTCATTCAGTTTGGTATGATGAAAGTCACACTGCATGTCTAATAAAGTCATCAACCCCTTCTACAAAATTCTCCCTCAATCCCTGCTAATTAGGATAATTCCTATTGTACATCTAAGTACGATGTTCCATCTATACAAATAAAATAAAAATAAATTGAGATATTTCCATAAGTATTAGAACTACTTAATTTATTCTACAATTCTAAATTAATTAAATATTTTTTAGTTAATTAAGATAATTAATTTTTACTAATTAAACCAAATTAAATTATAGTAATATAATTAATTATGATTCATTCAATTTAAACATAAACTATAAGTTCACTTCATACCTAAAAAGTTCAACACTTATCCCTAAAAAAGTTTAATTAATATCCAAAAAATTCAACCATTATCCCTAAAAGTTCAATTCATATCATAAAAGCCCAGCCAATACCCTAAACAATTCAATTAATACCCTAAACAATTCAATTGACCTCATAAAATATAAGCTCTATCAAAAAAGTTCAACACTTACCCCTAAACCAATTCAATTCATATCCAAAATGTTCAACTCATAACCTAAACCAATTCAATTCATACCCTAAGGTTTAATTCACAATAACAAAACCTTAAAGCTCAATTCAATTCAAAGTTAAACTTTCAATTCCTAACTAAACTACTCATGTCAATACAAACTTAAACATTCAATTTACGCCTTAGGTATCAATTCAATTAAAGTTTAACAAGACCTAAACCCTAGATTTCAACAAAATTCAAAGTTAAACAATCAATTTAAATAATAATTAACTAATTCAAACTAATTAACAAAATATTAAAATTATATAAAAAATGTAAGTTCAAATCGAAACCTGAAATTTTTAGGAGGTGGAGGAGGAGGGGCAGTGGAGGTAGTAGCAGCGACAACGGCGGCAGCAGGGGCAATGGCGACTTGGGGTGGCATGGAGGAGTGGGGAACGGGATATGTGTGAGGGAGAAGAGAAGGAGTGGCAGTAAGGGGCCCTGTGGGTGTGAGGGAGAAGAGAGTGAGTGTTAGAAAATTTTGAGAAGAGAAAAAGAGAAATGAGGGGGAAACCCCATATTTCAAATCTGAAATTAAAGGTACCGACCGACTTCAGTCGGTAAAGTCGGTCGGTACACTTTAAGTGACTGTTGACTGTGTTTGACAAAAGTTAGCCGACCAATTTCGGTCGGTTAGCTTAAAAAAAAACCTAAATTAATTTGTTTGTGTTATTATTTCTTTAAAAATTATAAAATTTAAAAAATAATTATAAACTATAAGCATATATTTTATTCACACATATATATGATTAATCAATAATAATAAACAAATAAATGTATATATGTATGTATGTATATATGTGTGTCTGTGTGTGTGTGTGTATATATATATATATATGAGACGTTTATTTTATTCGAATTTCACGTTTTGTCTTATATATTCATTCATTTTATAACTAATTACAAATCACATAGATTAATAAATATCGGTCAAGACGTTTGACCTTTTGTATTCATCTATCAAATTTAATTTTTTAGGTTATAATTAAGTATATGAGTCATTTTACACAAACAACCACACACAGACACACATATTATATTGTAATTGATGATCAATCACATACATTACTACGCAAGAAAACTTGATCAATTGATGAATTGGTAAATCAATATTATTCTATTTTAAATATGTTTAGTAGATTGTTATATTAAATCGTTTATTTAATGCTAATAGCCTCTTTCGTTTATTTAATTTGTACTACATATATACATGTCAAATAAGTTTAGTATTGTTCTATATTTCATTCATTCATAACTTATACTGCATGACATTATTAATCGATATAGGTCGAGACGTTTTGTTTTTAATATTCATCGATACATCTAAGCAAGCTATAAGTCGATGAATCAATTTACAAATAGATATATTTGATGATGATCGATTATATATACTAATTAAATTATTGCTTCTTTACAAGTCTATCCCCAAAAACACCCGACCCTGTAGCCCTAGCGCTTCGCGTTCTTAGATGCGGCTATACCTATACATACATACATACATACATACATACATACATACATACATACATACATACATACATACATATATATACATACATACATACATACACACACACACACACACACATATATATACACACACACACACACACACATATACACACATTGTTATAATACTTTAATTATATATAGCTTGTTATAGTATATGTTAGTGCATTCATTATTTGTATTACAAAATAAAGTGTTAATTGATTACATTTATATTATTTCGATAGTAAAGTTTAATATGATTTAAAAGTTTGACCGTGTTTGACCTATGAACCGACCGAAGTTGGTCGATTATTTTTCAGAAATTACAGGTACCGAGCAAAGTTGGTCGGTAAAATCTTCTCCTAGAATAACCAACCGACTTTGGTCGGTAACTTTAACTATAAATTTTATAAAATATTTTAAGTAATAATATAACTATTAAAATTTAAAAAAGTGGGTCCATCTAACCGACCGATGTTGGTCGGTAGTCAAAAAAGTACTTTAATTAAACAAGTATGACCTCTGCGGTCAAATGTTTGACCAATATACCGACCGATTTCGATCGGTATGTAATTTAAAAAAATATAAAATATTATAATTTCCGTCCGCTTTGAACGATTTTTTGGTCGCTTTTGTTGACCAACATTCAGTTACGGTTGTACTTGCAGCAATAATAATGTCGTCACTATTAACCTTAGCAATGAAAATCAGGGATTTTATAGCGCGACTTTGATCGCCGCAACAAGACCGATTTTTTGTAGTGAAAATATAAACCTCTAGCTGCTGGGTTATACTATTTATAAACTTACAAATTTTGGTGGCTTAATTTGCTAGTTGGAAAAAATTCTCCAAACAGAAATAATCTAGTAAATCTCTCCATGTTGTTGGGTTCAGGACAAGGAAATCAAAATCAAAGATTATCTAATTGCATAATATAATAAGCAGTTTATGTTTCAATAATTGTATAAATATAAGAAACTGAAAATTGCGGTATAACAAATAACTATTGACGCAAGATACTTTTTGGACACAGTAACAAAAAGTAAAGGAATAATGGACAAATTGAGAACTCTTTGATGTATCTTGACCATGAAAAGAGAAAGAGTAAAACAACAAAAAAGGTGTCCTTTTGTTTGACATCCAGCTCATAAGACTGTCAGCATAAAATCTTGCTCTTTTGGAATGACCATCATTCATTTAGCCATACCTAACTTACTAACTAATCATCGTTTGGTCGACTAAATATTGTTTGGTCCTTGACAAGAAAATAAAGCAAGACTTGCTTAGCCATTATCATCTACTTTTCAGTTAAAAATGTGTTATATGTTGTTAGTGGTTTGAAACATCACAATGGACAATCGTAAAAGTGATTAGCGTAGATCACACTGGCTTTAAAAAAGAAAGAAAACTGGTGAAGATGAACATCCTAATTAAGAAAATAATGCTTTCTAAAGATTTTCTTTTCTACAGAAATGATTAAAAGACATAATTTGTATTTTTTCTTTAAAATATGATCCTAAAACTCCTTTTAGATATTGCTTTCCAACAGTATTAAAAGTTTGGAATTAGTTTGACTAACATATATATATTTTTGTTAGGGGTATATGGTTCTAAATTATGTTTTGTAAATAACAGATGTACCATTTTTGCCATGGTGCTAAAGTTGTTATTGTCTCCTTCAAAATCAGTATCATATTTCCTTCAAAATTGCCTTTGATTCAATAACTGTACTAAAATAGTTTTTGCAAACTTTTACCTAAAGTAAATGCACTTAAAATCCCAACTTTGGATCAACTTCCAATAATGTCGTTGTCAATTAAAATACTTGACCAACATGCTGAATGGACTCCGTAGTCTCCAACTCTCCATTGGTCATATCCAGATTAAATCAAGTGGACTAGAAAAAAACTTGACTGCAAACCTCTCAACATCATCATCATAAAAATAAATAAATGTAGGAAAAGAAGAAGAAAAGTAATGAAACATGAGGTTGAACAATAAAATCTTACTCGCACCTGATATTTACACCAAATCAATCATCTTAATCTCAGTTAACAAAAAAGTAAAAATAAAAATATCTAACATTTAATTATGATTAAGTGATAAATTTGTACAAAAGAAACATAAACACTTGGTGTAGGTAAGTATTCTGAAGCATCAAAAGAGAAATTAGACTCAGAAACGTTAATCATCAAAAATGGATATTGTCTGAGTGAAGCTATCCGATGTATGCAAGAGACCACTAGGGCCTAATACAAAATTGCTAAAAGTCTTTTTACTACTACGTATTATAGACCACTGCTCTATACAATTTCAAGAAATGGGGAGAAAAAGAAGAATAAAAAGACTATGGACAAACCCCATAACCTAATTTTGTGGAAGGGTTTTCTGGAGTTTAATTAATATAATTAATTTGGAGTAATGTAAAATTCAGTCATGCCAACAAAGGAGCATGGCCACACATCTTTTGATTATGTAAAGCCTGGCCTTTTGCTGCCTAAGAACTCCTCCGAACCCTCTGCTTGAAATTAGCTTCCTCTTTGAACTTCCCAAATTGCTACTGCTCATCTTCATCTTTTACTTAAAGGTTTCTGTATTGGAATCCTTGGTATACAAAGAGAGAGAACTTTGATTTTGTTGTTGGTTTTGTTTTTGAAGAGAAGGAAAAGAGAAGTTTGAATGGGGAAAGTGCAAGTACAATAAGAGGTCCTTATAGCCTGTTGAGAGAGAGTGTGGTCCTAACTTGTATTGGTCGAGTCTAGAACCAAACATAGGTCCCACTTTCCACTTGTAACCCATTGTCCCCACCTACAACAAGTGAATTAAAGTAATATTACACTCATATATTTTGTCCCCCACCCGATTTCGTCATAATAAGTTTAAAATATATTGAGAGGGTATTTTTATTTTGTGTGTTAACATCATGTCTGATTAATGTTTCGGAATCAATAACATAACTAATATAGACTCGTGCTAGTTTGAGACATTCTCTCCAAACGATATGAAACAGTTTAATGAGGATAATGCATCGATAGGTAAAGCTTGTTGGAAAAATTAGTTATGGAAGAATAGGATTTATCAAAGTTTGAGGTGTGTCAAGAACACTGTGCTTAAGGATATTTCACCTATATAATGAAAAATAAATTAGGCGTATTCTTCAGGATTCAACAAACTCTTCCAGTTATTAAATTGGGAACAGAACTAGTAGAAAATTCAATAAAAAAACCCAGCATATAAGAGGAGGAAGAAGATTCAGAAAATTGTGTCATAAAATTGTATTTTAGCTCTTCAAAGACCATGTTTATATATGCGTTACAGATAGTTAATGGCTAATTTCTAACGGCTGTTTGACTATTTCAAGATGAGTGAAAGTTGATAAAATAAGGGACATTCCCTTTTGAGATACCCACAAATATCAATAATCCCCCACATATCTCAAAAAAAATATAATAATAAAGAGAGAGATTATAATTTGCTGGGCTTTGGGTATAATGAATTATATCTTGTGTCTTTTAGACTATGAACTAGATATACATGAAATAAAATTTAACTTTACAGAATGATTGATGAAGTTGATAACTTCTATGAACCAAAAATTCTTGTTGTGAGCTAAAAATCTTATTCATCATATTACACCCCCACAATTTCTGTTGTTATAGCGGTTTTGCGCTAATAGGCCATGCACGTGCCTGGTATTCATGAGAGCTCTAGATATTTTGCCATAAATTTTGTAGGAGCTACCCCGCTCCACACTCATATAGGTTCATCCATCAAGCGTATTTTAAAGCGCAATACACCACCTACAAAAGGCTATGGATTATTAGATTAAGAGTTTAATAAGTCAGCCTCATATTCCTTGTAGTCTTACACTTTAAACATACACGCTATAGGAAGATACACAACATAATAGTGCACATTTGATCAACTAATGACTTGTTATTGCCCCTATGAACATATTTCATGGGATCTCCAATCACATAGGTTGGAGTTACCATCATTGTTGATACATCTCAAATTGGCAAAAATCTCAACCCCTCGATGTTTCATTTATAAGTCAAAAGATCGGCCAAATCCTCTTTTGACTACATCTAATATGTATAAAAATTTCTCTCTAAGCAATTGCTTTATCACATTATGTCTCCAGAGAATGTGTACTCTTCCCCTTGAAAGATTTATTTTCTTAAGATAACTATTGCACATAGCAATCACAATTCATCGATCTAAATAGTGTCAGTTTAACTTCTAGTGGAATACTCGCAAAGAGGTTGCTTAATCAGCCTCAATGCTGGGTAATTCCAATATCACAATACCTCACCAAAAGGTGATCATAAAATTAGTAGTGAGTTTTTCTCATCTGAGTCATAGATTCAATTTCATCACGGTATCCTTCTAGTACAGTGAAAGATTTTCATACAGAATACTAACTCATAGTTGTGAGCATGTGATTTATCCCCTGCCCGAAATACTCTTAAAAAAATATTAAACAGTTTTTTAATAAATTATGAGCCATTTTAGGATTTTAATAGGTTCTTAATTACTTAATTGTTAATTAATTAATTCATGAAAATACCTAAAAATACCATGCATTGCATTTAGAATTTATTTTACATTTTTGAATTGAATTATTAATTGTTGATTTTATAAAAATTGAGGAAAAATCATAAAAAATAGTTTATTTTATAATTTCTTAGTTTTAATGTTTAATTCCTAGAATCTAGCATTATTTTAATCTTTATAAATAGTTATTTTAGCTTAATTTCGCATTTTAGGTAAATTAGGATTAGTAAGTCTTTTAGTTTTAATATTAAAAAGAATAAAAAAATAATATAATAAAGAAAGTAAGAAAAACGAAATAAGGAAGAGAAAAATTGGATTGGGCCACTATCCTGTAAATCTGAATCGGGCCCAATTTGAAAAGAACTGAACGGTCCAAGTCCAGGTTTTCTTTTAAAATTTGGATTCAATCTGGATCGTCGATTTGAGAAGATCTAATGGTCCGGAACTCATTCCCCGTTTAATATATATATATATGTCCTAAACTAAACCCCACCCCCCTTTTGTCACTTCCACCTCCCTCTAACCTAACCCCCAACCCGGCTGAAACCCTAGCAGCTTCCCTCAACCCCGCCGCCATGGCCGTTTCCGGCCCAAAAATAGTCCACAATCACCCCCAAACCACCCCCATCACTTCCCCCACTTTAAGTAATACTTCAAAACCACCAAAAATCTCAAGAACTTCGATTTCAGACAAAATCGGAAGAAAACCCCCAACAAATAAAAATCAGATTTTTCAGTGATTTTAGGTTCAAATAGACTTTAGCCATGTGTTCTTAACAAGAGCACATAATAAAAATAAATTTCAACTTTAAAATCATAGCCTTGAAGGGTTCCCCAAATCCGAGGTATTTTCATCTCTTTGTTTCAATTTCAGATTTCATTTTTTCTCTTTTAAGTTTTCATCTTCTACCCCTTTTCTTTTACTCTTTTCAATTTTCGATTTTAGGATATTTACAAAAGTAGCCAGTTTCATTTTATTATGGCTAGTCCGCAAACTAATGTAAAAGGGTCAGTTGTTAAAAGGTTATCAGTTAAAATGTCAAAGATTTTGTTTGGACTGGGTTACTTCGGCCCAAAAGTAAATTAGAAATCAGAATACGTTCTAGTTAGGTTCGAACAGTACACAAATAAAGTTAAGGGGGTTAAAAGGAATTTAGGAAAGTTACTAACAAATTTCAGTTGAGAAATTGTACATGCACAAAGGAAAAGGGAATCAAATTTGTTCGAAGGAAGTGGGGGTTTTGGCGTGTAACAGAATGGGTAACAGAAAGAGAATGAAAAAATTTAAATAAAAATCTTAAAAAAAAAAGGGAGGGGGGGAGGGGGG
>MCJB01031914.1:86881-132959 GCA_002018475.1 Nicotiana obtusifolia
GGGGGGTCTGTTCTATAAATGAGTAAGGAGGTCATTCATAGAGGGGGGCTGGACAGAAGATCTTAGAAAATACTCTATGTAATTTCCATCTTTTGAGTGAGTTGTATTGAACATAAACCCGTTAGCTAATCGCGGATAAGCTGTGAATTCCAGTGTTGATATTGTCTCTTGCGTGCCGCTGTCTCGTTAAGATTTCCGGACTGATTTTATAGGTACGCTCGAGTACTTCCTAACTATAAATCGCATCATAAGCAAGATTGATTAAGTGTATTGTTCAAATTTATAAATTGACATGCTCTCTCCTTCTGTTGTTCTTTACTGATATCCATCGCTAGTTTACTGTATATGCTTTTCTTGGTTCTTTTTCTGTTTAGTTCTTTAGACGATGGAGTTGAATATCGCTGATTCATGTTTGTCCGTCCCTTTTAAATCATCTCATCCTTGATTAATAACCATTTCTATACCGCTGAATGACGTTCGTTGTGCAGATTACCGTTTTATTACTGATATTCTGTATTTACTTTATTTAGTTTCTTTCCACTATAGACTAATAATCAATTTTTGTATCGTTAATTACTGTTATTTTATACGTTCCTATCCCCCGAGATCTTATATTTGTTCAGTATAACTTGTTCATTCATGACTGAGAATCATCTATATTTATATCCATGACTGATTGGGATTCTGCTTTAAAGACATATGTAATTTGTTAGTAGTGGTTTACTATCATCGATGTATCTAATGTTGTTTTTCTATTTCAAAAGTTGTATATAAACTGTTAATAGCTTTCCTTTATTGTTGTTAGTTTCGTTTTAAGCCTTAGTCTGGTAATCACGTTACCAACATTACCCTCTCTTTGGTACATAGAAAGTGCTTTAATTGCTAGCTGTTATTTAGCGATAATGTTAATAGTATAAAATCAGATTGCGATCAATTCTGTTAATCAGCTAGTCTAATACCATTACATTTAATGTAAATCTGGATACCGGTCATATTAGAAAACAGTACTATTCGTATTAAAATCTGATAGTTGGTTGTATTCATAGAGTTGATAGTTATGCTCATGATTAAATTATGTTAACTGGTTCATGGTTGTGGTAAGGAAGGGGTCTACTTGTGTAAGCTTTGTAGTATAGTTAACCATGTGAAATCCGTGGTTGTGTTGGCAATTGTCTTGATTAGCCTGTTTAGAGTCGTTACCGTAGGATATTGATGTTAATGCAGAAATTCAACTTATCACATGTGTGAATTTGGTGGCTATATTTGTAATTATGCCATGCTTAGAGTTTATGCACTTAAAAGCCACTGAGACCGTTCTTTTGAAAGTCAATTTCAGATTTCAATTATGACCATTTTGCATAACTTGGTGGCTCTATTTAGGCTATGCGATTTGCCCGGGGTTTTAAACTAAAAATTGGATTCCATGGGTAATGATCACTGAAATTAAATAGATCCTTGCTTTCATAATGTATAATGATTATAAATTCCTCTAAATGAACAGAGGTGAGCCATTAACTAACAACGATCACCAATGGCCCTTTAATTAGTTAAATGCCAATTAGAGTAGGTAAGCCTTGACGCTTCAAACTTTAGTAGTTCGATTCTAGGCATGATTAATTACATTGCCACTATGGGTACGGTTTCTGTGACATAATGACAATGCCAACTTTCGGGGGTGCCTTTTAGGTGACCCGATTTTAACAATGTTTAAATAATAAATTTTCAAAACAAATTCGATGTGCGCCATACCAAAAGAAATTACAAACATATGGCCCTCATCAATTAAACACTTAGAAAACCGAAGCGCGCTATTTAGCGAATTCCATGGCCCTCGATAAATTAAAAATGCGTAATCTGCTTTAGGCGCGTTTGTCTAATAATTTAATTTCCTAAATTCGGGTGCGCATTTACGTGACCCTAATTCTAAAGTCTCAATGCTAAATTAAAGATGTTATAAGCCGCGGGTGCATTTATGTGACGGGTTTGTGACATATTTGGATTGACATTGCAATTCTCTGATAAATTCTAAAAGCGAAAAAGTAAAATAAGGTAAAATGCACTATAGGCTAACAACAGGTATAAAATTAAACAATAAGCCGATCATGACAATAAAGCGACCGTGCTAGAACCACGGAACCCGAGGGTGCCTAACACCTTCCTGCGGGTTAACAGAATTTCTTACCTAGAATTTCTGGTTCGCAGATTTCGTTAAGAAAGTCAAATCTTCTCCTCGATCTGGGATAAACCCGGTGACTTGGAACACCAATTTAAAATTTCCAAGTGGCGACTCTGAAATAAATTAAATAAACCCATTTTGACTAATGTCACTTTAATTGGAAAAACTCCTTTTATATATTCCTCTTGGAGAGTGTACGAAAAGAGGTGTTACAGCTCTGGTGACTCTGCTAGGGAGCGAACCCAGAATCTCTGGTTCAGGATTCAAGAATTCGAGCTTAAAATGATTGTTAATTTATCTTTCATCTGAGTTTTATTACCTGTTATGCCTGTTGTGCTAAATGACGCTTTTACCGCTTTAATATTTTTTGAACTGTTTATAACTGTCCCGAACCTATCTTTTCTCATCTCCGGGGATGTGCACGCTGGCCGCGACTCCCTATTCTGTTAGTGTCTTACCCTAAATAAGAAAGAGGTCGGATAAGTTAAAAAGCCGGGTGGCCTTTTGGTGCCCTGTACAAATACCCAGGTTTTCAGCTTAGAATAACGTGACCTCATGCCGGATCCCTAGTAGGAACGTTTATTTGCATCATGTGCATTTGACTTAGGGGACTCAACACAAGGGTTGGGTCCGTCTAGGACAGGTGACCTTAAATTAAAGACCAATCCTGATGCATAATTTACGTCCTATTTGTACATCATTTTATCTCGGTTTGCGTGTCGACCGGCCATTAGAATAAAATTGGAAAATCGAGAAATAAATGATGAAGGGCGAGGTATAAAATTGAGAGTCATTACGTGTTTTCAAAACCTGGTGTCCAAATAAGGCGAAATGTTGCCGAAATATTTTCAAAAATCAGAAAAAAAAAAAAAAAAAGAAAATCGAAAAGAATTTTTGTTTCTAAAAAACAAAAAGAAAGAAAAACCAAAGTCCAAAATATTTTGTCTTTCTAAAATGAAAAAAGAAGAAAAAAACTTTTCTAAATATTTGCTTTCTTACTTTTGAAAGCTTAAAAATATTTTTCTTTTTGTAAATAAACGGAAAATTCAAATTTTTTTTTTTAC
Source organism: Nicotiana obtusifolia (assembly GCA_002018475.1). Classification (NCBI taxonomy): domain Eukaryota; kingdom Viridiplantae; phylum Streptophyta; class Magnoliopsida; order Solanales; family Solanaceae; genus Nicotiana; species Nicotiana obtusifolia. The sequence goes on from MCJB01031914.1 coordinate 90,122, forward strand.
TTTTTCTGAGTGTTCTTTTCTTGCTTTTATAAAATAAAAGATCAAAAAAGAAGTTCAAAAAAGAAGTTTAAAAAAGAATAAATAGATATAAATTTTGCTCTCTTCCTTGAAAAGATAAAACAAAATTCAAAAATATTTTTCTTTTACTTTTGAAAATTTTCAAAGTAGTCATTCTTTAATAATAATAAAAAAATTTCAAAACTCCAGGGGTACCCCTTTCTTCTTTTAAGTATTTTATTTCAGAAAATTTCGAAATAAAAGTTGTTAGGTAATATCGTTTTGCATAAAAAGCTCAAATGTCTCCAAAAGGACGCCGAAAGGCTGTTTTTGAAAAGACGACCATTTATTTCAATTTTTGGCTATCTAGCAAGCACAGTCCTAAAATCTTTCCTTTTGAAGTGCTGAAGGGCCGTATTGGAAAAAATAGCCGTGTTATTTAAATTTTTTGCAAAATGATGCCTTTTTGTAAATAGTAAAAAAAAAAAATTAATAAAGACAAGACCAGAAAATGATCGACGAAAAAGAGTAAGAGCAGGATGGGAAGAAAAGAGCGAAAATTAGAAAATCGAAAAAGAGAGAACTTTTGAGCGAGGTAGACAAAGCCGGGATGAAACATGCAACCGGATGAAATATATAGGAACACATTTAACTGCTTAGGTGCATCACACCCCAACGTGCGATTACCTATCTGTTATTTTCTCACACTAATCGATTTGTTGTTAAGTTTAGGTTTCTTCAAATAGGCGGTTAGTTTGTTCGCATCCTGGCAAGCCATCCATACTATACTCGATCAAAACGTCGAACAACCATGGCCAACAAAGAAATAAATGTTGGAATTGTAGACCCGCCAAGAGAGACCGTGGAGTCAGAATCAGAACTACAAGAGGAGGTTCGGAGACTGAAACACCAGATGGCGGAGATGTACCAAGCCTGGATGAAAGGACACCCACCACCCTCATTCCCAACAAACTATACAGAAAACCCTGCTTCCATCCCACCACTCTCTCAATCGCAAATGGCCAATGTCATCGATCTTTCACCACAACATGCGCCGGGTTTTACTCCTTACCACAATTACCCTGGCACGTCGGCTCAAGCTTTCCATGCTCCACCAGCTAAAACAACTCATACCCTGTCCCGCCAGCTACTCCTATTATTGTACCTCCTCCACAAGCTACCCTCCACCGATCTTCCAGTGAACCCGTATTTCCCACCCCGGATACCCATTACCATACACCGGATCCCACTTTTAAAACCTCAGATCCTTACTCTTACAACCACCAATTTGAGCAGCATGTTGAAACCGATAAACAACCTAAGAGTGCATAACAGGAAGAAATGTCTAGGAAGCTGCAGACTCTGGAGCAGTCCTTGTGAAATATGCAGGGGTTTGGGAATCAATTAAGTGTGGCTTATAAATATTTGTGTCTGTTTCCTGATGTGCAACTGCCTGCTGGGTTCAAGATGCCCAAGTTCGACTTATATGACAGACACGGAGATCCCGTTGCCCATTTGAGGGGTTACTGCAGCAAAATGAGAGGTGCTGGAGGAAAAGATGAACTGCTGGTGGCTTACTTCAGCCAAAGTTTGAGTGGGGCGGCTTTGGAATGGTACACCTGTCAGGACGGTAACAAGTGGTACACCTGGGATGATATGGCTCAGGCTTTTGCCCGACACTTTCAATATAACATACACATTGTTCCAGACCCCCTGTCCCTGACCAAGGTGGAAAAGAAACCCAGCGAAAGCTTCAGGGAATATGGTTTCCGATGGAGGGAGCAGGCTGCACGAGTCAATCCTCTGATGGAAGAAGATGAGATGGTCAAATACTTTCTGCAAGCTTTGGAGCCCACTTACTATGGCCACTTGATCTCCGCCATTGGTAAGTCTTTCAATGATGTAGTAAAAATGGGCGAAATGGTAGAAGAGGGGCTCAAATCCAACAAGATCATGAGTTATTTTGTTATAAAAGCAACCACTCAAGCAATCCAAAGTGGTACAGGAAGTTTGTTAGCAAAGAAGAAGAAGGAAGATGTTTCCATGTTTTTCTCTAGGTCATGGCAGGGCCAGAGGGATTCCTTTCACAGGTACACCTATCCTCGACCGTGACCTCAAACCTACACCCAATCTTCATATAGCACACCTCAGCATTACTTTTCCCCGCAAAACGCCCAAGACTTATCCCAGCCACCCCAATATTTCGTTCACCATGTCCAGTCATACGCTCAACCCCTTCCTTATCCACAATGGCGTGCCCCTGCCCCACAGAATACTTACCCAGCTCCACAAAATGCCTACTTATCCCCACAACCTTACCAAAACCTCGATGGTCCACACTCTCAACCCAAACCAGGGTATAGGAGAGAAAAGCAACAGCGGAAACAAACTTTTACCCCCGCTTGGAGAATCCTATGCAAGCCTATTCCAAAGGTTAAGGCAATTGAGCGTCTTGAGGCCAATTGAATCAAAAATGCCAAATCCTCTTCCAATGAACCTTGATTATTCTCTAAGATGTGCCTACTGTTCTGATGCTCTAGGCCATGACATAGAGAAGTGTTGGCATTTGAAACGAGCAATTCAAGAGCTCATTGATACAAACCAAATTGTAGTCCAAAGCCCCGACAAGCCAAACATCAACCAGAACCCTCTGCCTGCCCATGAAGAGACACATATGATTGAAATAGTTTGCAAGGACGAGGAGCCCAGGAAGTCTTATAAGTCTGTCACAATGATTCGGGCCAATGAAAACAATTTGGTTAAGGGTCCGGAGATGATCAAGGGGTTCTGAAGTCTTTTCGGAGAGATCAATGTGGTAAAGGCTGGTGAAGGCTCTGGCAGAGCAAATGTGCAGTTTATCGGCCCAAACGTGAAGCTTAGAAATTGGTAAGTTACTCCTCTCCCTACCAGGAAGGAGTCTTGGTAGTTTGCTTTATTTCCTTTCTTGTTCCAAGGTTGTAATCCAGATCTTTCTTTAGCTTTGCTTATTGTGATGTTCAAACTATTCTTTTCAATGAAGTGCAATCTCCCGCTTATTTTGTTCTTTTGTACAGTTCTTTTTATGCTGGTTGCAGTGACATGACATACATGATGAATTTTCAGTCAAGTCTTAAAAGCCAATTTAATTCTGACATGTAGAATATGACGAGGAAATAGAATATGATGAAGAAGCAGCATTTGAGCAAATCAATAAAGGGTTAAAATAATTTGAAGGGAAACCAAAACCTAGTTTGAGTGAGTCTGAAACAATCAATTTAGGGGCCAGGATGATGTTAGGAAACCAAGATAAGTGTGCATCTAAGACCACAAGTGAAGGAGGAAATAATCAAAATATCATTTGAGTACTAAGATGTCTTCGCTTGGTCATATGACGAGATGTCAGGTTTGAGCATTGATCTGACAGTTCATAAATTGCCAAATGATCCAGCCTATAACAAAAGGTACGCCCTCGGAAATTTGAAATGGGCCAAATGGTATTGAAACATATCCTCCCTCACCAAGTGGAAGTCAAAGGCAAATTTGCCCCGAACTGGTATGGACCATTCATTGTGACAAGAGTTTTGCCAAATGGTGCTTTGTACTTAACAGACATAGAAGGCAAATGTGTAGATATGGCTATCAATTCTGATGCAGTTAAGAAGTATTATATATGATTTCTTGCTTATCTTCAATTGTACTCGGCATGTTCAAAATTGAAATGAAGAAGGCATTTTGTTCAGTTATCCAAACACTTTTATCACTCGTTACCCTTTTTTGAGCCTTATTTATTTTTCGTTCGAATCCCTCTTTTGGAATCAATAATAGAAATAAGGAAAATGAAGGAAAGAAAGAAAAGAAAAAGAAAGAAAAGAAACGGAAAAAGAAAAAGAAAAGAAACAGAGAGAGAAGAAAAAGAGAAAAGAAAGAGAAAAAGAGAAAAGAGAAAAAGAAAAAAGAGAAGAAAGAAAAAAGAGACAAAGGAAAAATGGAACAAAAACAAACAACTTAAGGCTTGAACTACGTTCGACCTGATTCTCTTTTAAGGATACGTAGGCAGCCTCACGGCTCGGTCTCATCAAAATAAAAATTTAAATTTTCCCAGACCCAAAAGAACTAGGGCAGAAATTTAGATTCGTAAAAGATTTTATTCCAAAAGTTGTAATTTTAACCCCTATTTCATTTTAAATTACTTTGAGCCTTCACGACACCCTTTCTTCTAATCCTATCCAAAAGCCCACATTACGGTCCAAAGAAAGATCTTCTGATCAGTCTTTGAGGATGCCGGGTCAAGTGAAATGGTGATATGGTTTATATCAGGGGCAACACCGTGTCCGGGGTGCATAAAAGAAAGCTAAAATGAGAGAGTCTTATTGGTGAAAACCCTCACGGGCACCGTAAGGCGATGGTGAGATGAGAGAAAATTAAAAATGAGAGAGTCTTATTGGTGAAAACCCTCACGGGCACCATAAGGCGAAGGTGAGTTCAAAGATAAACAACAAACGGAATGGGAGCAGTGAAAGATTGGTCCTTGAAGTTGGATTTATGCCATGAGTTGAATACGATTGTCAGACGGATTAGGCTGATCAGTCTGAAATGCATGTCATGATCACTGGAGCTGGCCAATTCCCTCTGATAAGTCCTTCTAAATTTCCTCCACATAATCGTTTGTGTTCACAATTTCCCTTTATTCCTTTTTGATCACAAAATCATTACATTTTTATTTATTGAGTCTATTTTTGTAAGTTTCTTGCGAATTAGCCATGTTGAGTAAGCGAGAAAGGATTTCAAGCTTACTACTAACTTCTAAATTGTACAAAGCGGAATTTGGTAAAGCATATCGCAAGGGAGATAATCCAAAAGGAGCAATATGTAGTTAACTAAAGGTCGGGTGATAAGGCGAGTTTTGGAGTTTGGAGAATACAAGAATGCAACAATGTTCAGATTAAAAGTGTAATGCAATAGATGAGGGTAAGAGATTCGGGTTGTTCAGAGAAAATGCAAGCCAACCCCAATCAGAGATCAAACGACTCTGTGCTCATTCAAGTCCCCAGCCAAGCCAAAACTGGAATATATTCCCCGACAGAAGCAAACCTCCAGCAAGGATGTCACAAGCTAACCACCATGTTTCAAACTAATAAGCTTTTATTTGTCTGAAACAGAAGGCGTAAAAGTTGTCAATCCCAAAAACCAGGGCTCGGGCAGCAAAATTGCAATTTGAGAACTCCCCAAACGGAGAGCATGGCTCAAGTAGATTTAATTTTAGTATCAGGACCCTCCTTAATAATTGGATTTAATTTTAGTTTCAGGACCCTCCTGGATAATGAGATTTAATTTTAGCTTCAGGACCCGCCTGGATAATGGGATTTAATTTTATTTCAGGACCCTCCTGGATAATGGGATTTAATTTTAGTTTCAGGACCCTCCTGGATAATGGGATTTAATTTTAGTTTCAGGACCCTCCTGGATAATTGGATTTAATTTTAGTTTCAGGACCCGCCTGGATAATGGGATTTAATTTTAGTTTCAGGACTCTCCTGGATAATGGGATTTAATTTTAGTTTCAGGACCCTCCTGGATAATGGGATTTAATTTTCGTTTCAGGACCCGCCTGGATAATGAGATTTAATTTTAGTTTCAGGACCCTCCTGGATAATGGGATTTAATTTTAGTTCAGGGCCCTCCTGGATAATGGGATTTAGCTTTAGTTCTCAGGACCCTCCTGGATAATGGGATTTAATTTTAGTTTCAGGACCCTCCTGGATAATGGGATTTAGCTTTAGTTCTCAGAACCCTCCTGGATAATGGGATTTAGATTTAGTTCTCAGGACCCTCTTGGATAATGAGATTTAATTTTAGTTTCAGGACCCTCCTGGATAATGGGATTTAATTTTTAGTTTCAGGACCCTCTGGAAGTTTTCCAACAAAAAGGGGGCTGACTATTGCCAAGCTACACCCAACGGGCTGGCTATTGCCAAGCTACACAAGCAGTTAATTTGTTTATAGTCGCAAAAGTTTTCCTACAAAAGGGGCTGGCTTCAACCTTGAATAATGGGATCTAGTTTTTTTAAATTCTTAGAAGTCTTTTAGGTAGCAAGATTTGAATACTCGCAGATATGCCCAGGTTCCAAACTGGGGCAGAAAAGTTTCTTTTGTTTGGTTCGCTTTTGGAAGTCAGGCGCCCACCTGGATAATGAGGGAATACAATTTTTATATTCAATAGCAGGCGCCCACCTGGATATTGAGGGAATACAATTTTTATTTTTAATCACAGGCGCCCACCTGGATAATGAGGGAATACAATTTTTAGTTTCAGTAGCAGACGCCCACCTGGATAACGAGGGAATACAATTTTTAGTTTCAGTAGCAGGCGCCCACCTGGATAACAAGGGGATACACTTTTTATTTTCAATAGCAGGCGTCCACCTGGATAATGAGGGAATACAATTTTTAGGTTTAGTAGCAGGCGCCCACCTGGAAAATGAGGGAATACAATTCAAGTTTCAGTAGCTGTGAATTCCAGTGTTGATGTTGTCTCTTGCGTGCCGCTGTCTCGTTAAGATTTGCGGACTGATTTTATAGGTACGCTCGAGTACTTCCTAACTATAAATCGCATCATAAGCAAGATTGATTAAGTGTATCGTTCAAATTTATAAATTGACTTGCTCTCTCCTTCTGTTGTTCTTTACTGATATCCATCGCTAGTTTACTGTATATGCTTTTCTTGGTTCTTTTTCTGTTTAGTTCTTTAGACGATGGAGTTGAATCTCGCTGATTCATGTTTGTCCGTCCCTTTTAAATCATCTCGTCCTTGATTAATAACCATTTCTATACCGCTGAATGACGTTCGTTGTGCAGATTACCGTTTATTACTGATATTCTGTATTTACTTTATTTGGTTTCTTTTCACTATAGACTAATAATCAATTTTTGTATCGTTGATTACTGTTATTTTATATGTTCCTGTTCCCCGAAATCTTTTATTTGTTCAGTATAGCTTGTTCATTCATGATTGAGAATCATCTATATTTATATGCATGACTGATTGGGATTCTGCTTTAAGGACATATGTAATTTGTTAGTAGTGGTTTACTATCATTGATGTATCTAATGTTGTTTTTCTATTTCAAAAGTTGTATATAAACTGTTAATAGCTTTCCTTTATTGTTGTTAGTTTCGTTTTAAGCCTTAGTCTGGTAATCACGTTACCAACATTACCCTCTCTTTGGTACATAGAAAGTGCTTTAATTGCTAGCTGTTATTTAGCGATAATGTTAATAGTATAAAATCAGATTGCGATCAATTCTGTTAATCAGCTAGTCTAATACCATTACATTTAATGTAAATCTGGATACCGGTCATATTAGAAAATAGTACTATTCGTATTAAAATCTGATAGTTGGTTGTATTCATAGAGTTGATAGTTATGCTCATGATTAAATTATGTTAACTGGTTCATGGTTGTGGTAAAGAAGGGGTCTATTTGTGTAAACTTTGTAGTATAGTTACCCTTGTGAAATCCATGGCTGTGTTGGCAATTGTCTCGATTAGCCTGTTTAGAGTCGTTACCATATGATATTGATGTTAATGCAGAAATTCAGCTTATCACATGTGTGAATTTGGAGCTATATTTGTAATTATGCCATGCTTAGAGTTTATGCACTTAAAAGCCACTGAGACCGTTCTTTTGAAAGTCAATTTCAGATTTTAATTATGATCATTTTGCATAACTTGGTGGCTCTATTTAGGCTATACGATTTGCCCGGGGTTTTAAACTAAAAATTGGATTCCATGGGCAACGATCATTGAAAATTAAATAGATCCTTGCTTTCATAATGTATAATGATTATAAATTCCTCTAAATGAACAGAGGTGAGCCATTAACTAACAACGATCACCAATGACCCTTTAATTAGTTAAATGCCAGATTAGAGTAGGTAAGCTTTGACGCTTCAAACTTTAGTAGTTCGATTCTAGGCATGATTAATTACATTGCCACTATCGGTACGGTTCCCGTGACATAGTGACAATGCCAACTCTCGGGGGTGCCTTTTAGGTGACTCGATTTTAACAATGTTTAAATAATAAATTTTTAAAACTAATTCGAGGTGTGCCATACCAAAAGAAATTACAAACATATGGCCCTCATCAATTAAACACTTAGAAAACCGAGGCGCGCTATTGAGCAAATTCCATGGCCCTCGATAAATTAAAAACGCATAATCTGCTTTAGGGCCGTTAGTCTAATAATTTAATTTTCTAAATTCGGGTGCGCATTTATGTGACCCAAATTCTAAAATCTCAATGTTAAAGTAAAGATGTTATAAGCCGCGGGTGCATTTATGTGACGGGGTTTGTGACATATTTTGATTGACATTGCAATTCTCTGATAAATTCTAAAAGCGAAAAAGTAAAATAAGGTAAAATGCACTATAGGTTAACAACAGGTATAAAAATTAAATAATAAGCCGATCATGACAATAAAGCGACCGTGCTAGAACCACGGAACCCGAGGGTGCCTAACATCTTCCCGCGGGTTAAATGAATTCCTTACCTGGTTCGCAGACTTCGTTAAGAAAGTCAAATCCTCTCCTCGATCTGGGATAAAATCGGTGACTTGGAACACCAATTTAAAATTTCCAAGTGGCGACTTGAAATAAATTAAATAATCTCATTTCGATTAATGTCACTTTAATTGGAAAAACTCTCTTTATATATTCCTCTCGGGGAGTGTACGAAAAGAGGTGTGACAATAGTATTTCTCGAGTAAGCTACAAAATCATCTCAAATGAAACGAACATGGCTTCTATACAAGTGCCTTTTGAAATATCTTTCAATGCATATAAGAGTTTATTTTCTTTTGTTATCTTTAATCTTCCAATACAAATTTTTGCCATAAAAAATCTCAATTTTGTTAGGCTTAATTGTAATTTTAATAAACAATTTTCCATACCTTTTTCCTTCTTATGATCAAGCTATATAACTCTAGACAACTCGACCCTACACTTCTAAAAATTTCAAGCTAAGGAGATAACATTGTCACAATTCATAAAGAGTTTTACTTTATAATAACAAGTCAATAATATAACTTCACCCAAAATATTTTCTCTCAAGCGTAATACTCAAAAGATATTATGATATAATCTTAATAAATCTTATTATACTCTCTTGTGTCCTCGCAAAATCATGCTCTCATTTATTCTAAAATATAAGTTCTCAATAATTAGGTTGAAGACCACACCACAATAATATTCATGAGGAACATCAACACTAAATCTCCAAATAATGGCATGACTCGGAATCCTTGCCAAGTTGTGACATCTTCTTTCATAAAGTAAAAAAAGCCGAATCGTTTGACACAGTTGAAGTCGAATTTATAAAATAAGTACCATCTCATTAAAACTGCTTTGTCATTCCGTCTAAATCATTTTGCTCTTTATGTTTGAAAACTAAATAGCAAGGAGTTCTCAGACCTAAGACATTGAGAAACTAACTGACAGCTGAAGGAATCGCAAGTTTGATAACTAATGCAAAGGCAAAGAACTCAAGTAATTCAAGAAATTTGAACAATCACAAAGTAACAAAAAAGTGTCATGGATCTAATAGCTTTCACAAAATGAAGAATTCAGCAACTCATTACCCTTCATTCAACCCATCACCCATCCCAGTCTCCGTACTATTGGGTTTGGACAATCTGTTCCACCAACAAAATTAAACATTTTTTATGGCTCATGCTACATCATAACCTTCCCACCCTATTCCTCTCTACCGTTGAAAAATATCATTAGAAATTACCTGTAAAATTTGCCGTCAAGCATTTGAAGACATCAAACATATTTTCTTCCACTGCCACATAGCTACACCTATATGGCAACATTTCAATATCCCGCGCCCTATAGGCTCCTTTCAGAATTGGCTAAGGGATTTATGCATTCCCCAGGCAACCCACCCAGTTTTCCCACAACCAATATGCCGCTAACTATTCTGACCCCAATTATCCTATGGATTAGCCGTAATCATAATGTCTTTAATCATACAAAAAATCTACAACCTCATCAATCAGGCTAACCGATTTTATTACTTAACTAACAATACTACCCAAAAACACAAGCTTACCCATCGTATTCCAATATGCTGGCAACGACCACTACAACAAATTCGGTCTAAGACCACACTTATTTTAAATAATGCCAGAAAAGCGTTGCTAAAGGTATCTACGGGCACGCTTTTATCTGTGAGGCTTTTGGCAACGGTTTCTAAGCAACGCTTCTAAAACGTTCTCTTTTAATAAAAATGGCATACTGTTTGCCAATAGGACATAGGGGAACACTTACTGACGTATACTATGAGGCTTTACATGTATTGTCCTTTGTATTTCTAAAAGCAACATAGTAGAAACGTCTAAAATATTCACAGAAATTTTGGCTAAATTTCTCTCTTAAACTTTCCCACCCATAGTCGAGAAAAAAAAAATCTTTCCTACCCATAGCAGCATCGTAAAACAAAATTTTGGCTCAAACTTTTCCCTCTTAAAACTTAAAAAGTTAAAAATTAATAATTCCACCCATAGCAGTTTTGAAAAACATACGGCTGTAGGAATTCCAATTTGATTTATCAAGCAAATTTCTCACTTGAAGGGTTAGGCCTTACCACCATTGTTTAATGTGATTGCATTTTATTATTGACAAGTCCAAATTAATCTGTTAATTAAAGATAGCTCGTAGATAAAATTATTAGAGTTAGGGCTCCATCAGAGAGTTAGGAGCTTAGAACCGAAGCGCACAAATCAAGCATTGAAGTTTGTTGCTCGGTAAGCTGCGGTGATGGTGAGTTCTTTCTAGCCATGTGTTTGCTTTGCTTCAGATGAGTTATTTGAGTTTTTCTGTGATTTTCTTACTTTTTTGAGCCTTTAGACTTAGGCAGGTATGAAATCACTCTCTACCCTTTTTGTCTCTGCCCAGGTACAGTAGGTTTTCCAACATCGGGTCAATTTTTGCCTATTTATGTATTCATTAATTATATGATACTATAAGCTATGCCAACAATGTTCAAAAGCAAAGAAAGAAAAAAAATGTTTATTTCTTGACAGAAAGAGAACGCTAATTTATAAAATTTGGAGTTTCTTTTTATAAGGATGCGTACACTATTCTCTCTGGATTTCTATTTGTGAGATTACACTAGCTTTTTTTTTTTTTTGTTGCTGTATGGATCTATAAAAATAAAGGTCTGCTTGTTAATTTCAGTTGTTCAATTTGAAATTTTGGTCAAAGACCTTTTGTATTTTATCATATTTAACTAGCTCCATTTTGTTCCAACGGTGGATAGACTCTAAAGTTTCTCTTTAATTAGAATGTGGAGAATTGGGGAAGATTTCATCTATTGATGACTCTGTTGGTTAGAGAGGTGCAATAAATCATTCAGGCTTTAGATATGTAGTATGTTCGACTATTCGATGAATTGATGACATTTTTACAGATTTTAGTAATATGCTTAGGCAAAATCTTAGAAAATGTGAAAACGAGAATGAGAAATGGTAGTTTAGTGTTGGCTTAAGTTTTCATTGGTTAACTGAATTCCTATAGGTAACATACGTGCAATTTAATAGATAACTTCTCTCTATGATGAGTATAAAATTATCTTAATTTAGATAATTCTTTAACTGAATTCTTATTGACAAGAAATTAAAAGGAACTCTTATAGCATCCAAGGATTGAGTTAGGGGCAGGACAATGTCGTTGCACATGAAACCAACAGTTGCTGCTTCATTAATTATTTTAAAACTTTCGTTAGTCTACATTGCATCTTAAAATATCTATTGCTAAGGTTCAAATTTGAAAAGCAACCTCTTTATGTAGCTAGTTCAGGTTTGGAATTTTCAGATTTACTAATTTATTCATCTTCTCTATTTCTTTCAGTTCCTCCCTTGAGTACCTAATATATCTTTAAAAGATAGTTCGCTATCTTTGGAATTGATGTGCCTTAGAAAATATACAGAGCTGATTACATTTTGTTTATTGAAGTATTTCTTTATAGTTGGTTGTTTTTTGATAATCTGATAGCATAGTTGAATGAGATGTGCACAACTCTTATTATTTATCATATGCACTGAATCCAGATTGGGAAGATAGTAAACTATCTTTGATTATTTTATTATATCACATCTCTTCTTACTAGATATTGATGTCTTATTGGGAGCAATTTCAAAAAAAATTTGATATAATCTTGATGATCTGTATTCTACCTTTTGTCTCCAGGGAAGGAGTGAGACATGTACTCGGACAAATCTGACACTTTATTCATTCACTTAAAACAACAGACTTTTGTTGTTTAGAAACTTAGGTAAGACATTATTTGCTAAGCTACCTAAAGTAAATCAATTTAAAGTATTCTAGAATCATATCATACGCATTTCGCACAGAAGGAATTAAACAGATCTAGTTTTTCAAATTTGAATTCCCAATGCTGTTTTCTTTTGCTGTCAATAGCTTGCAATATATTGAAAAGCGAGTATTTGAAATAATGTATCTAAGAATATCAAAAGTTATTTCTCTACTTGCTTTTTTATGTTGTTGGAATACATATTGATGCATCAATATTATGATCCAGTTCCACATAAAAGTGAACAAGAAGATTGACTATAAGTTGTTCTATAGTAAACTAGAAGCTTTAATTTTTTTGTTGTCATTCATTACATTCATATTGGATCATATGCTTCAGCATTGGTCCGCTACTTGTCAGGTGTTGTACCATTTTCGCTGCTTCTTACCAAATTACGTTGTTTCTTACTACTTTCATACTTATTACATCTTTCCGAAACTTATCGTTTACTATTTTCATTGAAAACTAAGTGCAAACGTCTCACTATAGTCTGTACTGATGCAAAGGCGTTGGTTACAAATGTTGTACATTTCTTGATTAAATTAACATCTTTGAGTTGTTGCTCTGTACCAAGGTTTTCTTATGAAATATCTTTAATATGAAGTGTTTTTATGTCTTTTTGTGTTTGAGTTTATATCTATACTGTTATATACTTTAAGAGAAAAACTAGAATGTCTTATTTCCATGTTGGATTAGGTTATCGTTCACGTCTCAGTGGATTAATCCACTAATTTTAACCGCGATTTTGCTATTTTTCCCTTCTGGTAGCAAGCTAGTTGATGATTTTCATTATCATTCAATTTGTTATAAAAAAATATAGGCGAAATTTTATCAATTGAGTGCACTAGCATGCTATTGGTTTCTATCTAATATTTAGGTTCACTTTGAATATATGTAGGAACCTTTTGGCGATGCTCTGAAAATGACGGTGAGAAGTCAGTTTCATATGTTTGAAGTTATTGATCAAGACAAGTGGACACTTATGATGTTTATTAGCCATGATACTAAATGAATATGTTCAGTTTTGTAAACTATATTGCTAGAATGCATCTTGATGTATTTGGCTTTTTTATTTAATGTGGTACCCGAAATATTGGTTTTTCGAGGTTCATTGCAATAAATTTGAATATTTTTTCTTATTTATTATATTATTAGTGTGAGAGATCTTCATACTTAAGCAATTACCTGAAAATATTTAATAATATTCTATATATTCGTAAATGAAATATATGTTTTACACTCTTGACAAAATGGCCACTCTTGAAAAGTGTAGCCATAGGGTGCTAGCAAAGGTGTGGCCTGTAAGGTTAGCAAAGCAACGTTTTACAAGTGTTGCTCTAGGTAACAAAGGCCACACTTCAAAATGTGTGGCTACAAGGTGGAAAAGAATTGCCATAAGGGGTGTGCACAAAGCGTGGCCTTTGGTCACTGAAAAGCGTTGTCTTAGAACAAGGGTTACATTTGTATAGGTCACTCCTAAAAAGTGTTGTCTTAAGTTAAAAAGCGTGACCGTTTATCAAAGACTACACTTTTGATAGTTTTGGCCAGACTTTTTTGGGGTGGTTAAAGACTTAAAATGTTGTAGTGCACCACTACTCGACTAACTTAAATTAAACATTGATGGTACTTTTAATGAATGTTTCCATCATGGAGGAGCAGCTGGAGGTTTCCGGGGTGCTTCAGGATTCTGGATATATGGCTATACAAAACATACAAGCTGAATTATTAGAAATATATATACCATGGTGTTTACATAGAGATTGCTCGAAACCTCAAACCATTACAAGTAGAAATAAATTCTCCAGTATTAATACACCCCCTTTCACATGGGTCCTTAAAATCCTCACATTTAATTACTCCGTCCAGGTTGATGCTCCATGACCTTCAGGTGACTACACTCCAACACACATTCAGGGAGGGTTATGGTGTGGCGGATGTTTTGCCCAAGTTTGGGAATATATCTTCTACACACTACTGATGTTTTATTTTTACTTTATCGCCTTTAGCTTCTGATGTAAATGGAACTGTAACATACCGTTCAGTTCCAATTCCTGTAATGCACTAGTTATGTTTTTAATAAAGCCCTATTAGCAACAAAAAAAAGAAGAAGAAGGTTTTACTCACAACAAATTAACGGAGTGGTAATGTAATAATTTAGGAGATAAATACTCCAACATTAAACTGCTTTTTTTTTTTTTATCAATTAAAAGAAATTTAGACAGCACACAAGTCACTAATTCTACTGTAATGAATCAAGTATTCAAACCACTAATTCCAATATACTTGAGCAAAATTGGAAGTTCTCTTAGTTCAATCACTACCCATTTAAGTTGCTCTTGTAAATCAATTGAAGTTCATTGTAACTCGATGCATTAAAATTCATATGCACAAAATGATGTTATACAGTTTGCGTCCAAGTCATAAACTATCCAATGTTGATCTTACCTTTGAAGAAAAGAAGATGGATGAAAAAATCTATATGTCGCTGGTTGAATTAGAACAATGGCTGGAATAGTTTGTGTATCAGGCGTAGGATTATCGGCCGAAATACTGCAATCTGTATGCTCCATAAGAACAATACATGGTTATTGAGAATAGGATTTATCAATGCTTGAGGATTGTCAAGAATATTGTCCTTAATGATATTTCGCCTACACAATAAAGAATAAATTAGACGTGTCCCCCAGGATTCAACAGGCTCTTCCAGTTATTAAACTGGGAATAGAACTAGTAGAAGATTCAATAAAGAAACCCAACATATAGGAAGAAGAAGAAGATTTAGAAAATTGTGTCTTTAGCTCTTCAAAGACCATGTTTATATAGGTGATGCTCCAACGGCTAGTTAACGACCAGTTTCCAACGGATAATTAACGGCTAATTTCTAACTGCTAGTTTGTAACGGCTAGTTTGACTATTTCAAGATGAGAGAAAGTTGATAAAAATAAGGGACACTTCCTTTTGCCCACAAATTCCAGCAAAGCTTACATTCATTCTATACATTATGTTTTGAATTACGTGTTTCCTATTCTCTTTAATAGTTTAAATTTTTAGATATGATAGTCATACACTTCAGCACAGTATTAAGGTATTGAGTTAGAGTCTATTATTAAAAAAAAAAAAATCATATATTTGATTCATAAAAAAATTAAGCCCTCAAGTGAGAAGGCATGCCAGAGATATAATTACATAAATAAAAATACACTCTCTCTAACATTTTAAGATTTTAAATAAGATACTTACCTACTTCAACGAATAATTGATTAAAGTAGCATTAAAGCCTATATAGTTCCATAATTTAAGAGTTATTCCCACTCCCATAAATTGTTGGTTGATTGATGATGAAAGATAATATGTTGGCGTTGACTCGTAAGTCATAACTCATAAGGTCCTTTTATTGCTATTTGTTAGTATTCTTTTTTCTAAAGACAAGAGAAAAGAAATAACAGTTTTAGTGGGATCCCCTAAAATCTGATTATGCATTAGGGCGATTAATTAGTTGAATGCTACTAAAGAAATCACATCATAACCACATGTTAGAAGTTTGATGACGCTAGTCGTGTCATCTTATTCTGCTTTTTGACTGGTTCAAGCACCGACACCTGCATCTTTGTTTCCATAATGATGTGGGATATCATTAAGAGATTAACACTAATGCAAAAGTAAGGTCCCATAATGTCAAGTTGTCAACTACTCCAATATTTTAATACACCATCTATTTAAAAAAGATTGACATTATTTTCTTATTAGTTTGTTAAAAAAAATTATTATCTTTCAATATTCCCTTAATAGGAAGTATTTATAGACACACAAATATTATGTCAGATTTCATATTACAAGTTTCAAAATTTTTATAGCCACACAAATGTTATAGCTTAATTAAGACCACATATTTTAAAAGTTTTTCTTTTTTTTTTATTTATTAAAGTTTGTATCAAATCAAACTAAAATAATTTTTTTGAAACGGAGAAAATACTCTCTTCTTTTCAAAATGAGTCAATACATAGACTGTTCTTGAATTTGTCAATTTTTTTTAATCTAGACACCTCAATTAAGGGTGTTAACTATTGAACATTTGACGTTAAACGAAAATGTTCCTATCAAATATCCAACACTACTCAGTCAGTCCACAAAACCAAGTGTGTAAACTTCACTTGCATATAATCATGAGACAACCCAACCAAGAAAACAAAGACATTTCAGCAAAAATAATAAATAAACATTAAAAAAGAAATACACATTGCACTTAAAAAATGATTACACATGCACGCACAATGTTTAAGCATAAAATTTTCGAACGAAATATTATTATATTGAGTTTGAAAAAGAAGTGTATAAATAGTGATTCGTAATGTAATAAAAAGAAATAAAGAAGTTCTTTTTGCTGATTAAAAATGCATTTTATTGAAAATGGTAAAGAAAATTAAACTAGTTCAGTACAAATAGGAACTATTAATGTATTCAAGAAAATAAATTCATCAGCCAAACTCATTATTGTTAGTTGTTACTAATGTAAGCAAAGAGAGTCTCAATTTGGTTGTTTAATTTTCTCTATTATCATGGGACAGCGCGCGCGTTATTCCGAAATGCCGGGATGTAAGCTTTATTTTCCTAGTAAATAAAGTAACTTCGACTATTTAAAAAATAGTCATTTAACCCCCAACTTAATTTTAATCCCAAAATTTTTATAATTATAACTTTTTTTTCTATTTTTAACTATTTCTAACTGTTTAGTTTATATTACATAACTTGCAAATTTATTTGTTCATTTTTCACAAGGTGAAAAATTTATCAACTTGCTATTGACTCTATAAGAAAAAAGTTAAAAAATTATTTTTTCCTTATTCCCCCTATTTATGGTGTTGTTGCTTTGTTAAATCCTTGTATGAAATTAGGAGTCCTTAATTTTTGTATGAAACTATTTATATTTATGGTTTTGCACATGAAGATGATGAGTTGTCTAAACTTCTGGAAGCAATAGCCTCAATTAGAATAAATGCTCAAACCATTTATAATGCTTATCAAGTTGTATTAAATCATACTAGACCAAATGTTTCAACTCCTTTTTATTCTGCTTCTCAATCTTCTAAAAGAACTGGGGGAGTAAGAGGACTTAGTGCTTGGGCGGGTTTAAGAGTTCTTTTGATTCTAGTAGTAATGATTTTTCACAACTAAATGAGCTTGAAGTTTATTTGTCGTAGCAACTTGAGGAAGTGAATCCCGACGTTTTTAATATTTTATAATGGTGGAAGGACAAAGAAAAATACTTTCTGGTTTTTTCAAGGATGGCCCGAGACATTTTAACTATTCAAGCTTCAATAATGGCATCGGAGAGCGCTTTCAGTCAAGCAAGACTTCAAATCGTGATTATAGAGCAACTACGAGGGAAAGCTTGGAAAAATCAGTACTTTTGAGAGATTGGAACCGTTCGGAAAGAAGAAATTTTGGACTTGCTGAATCACAACCAGAGGAAGACGAAGCTTACGAAGAAATGCTAGCTGAACTTATTGAGGATGCTGCTTCGCCCGACAATGGAAGCGGCGATGACCAAGCTACTTTTCCGCCACCACCAACGGAACTTCCTCCGAATCTTGAATGATTTATGAAGTTTGTAAGAGATAACATGTAACTTGTATGAACAAAAATTAGTATGTATTATGTAACTTCTATTTTAGCACATCTTGATTAGTTCCTTTTTCTTCTTAATGATGGTATTAGCATCTTGTTGTGCTCATTCCATAGGGGAGGAAGACTAAGAAAGATATTGCCATATTTTTTATTGCTATAATAAAATTACAGGATATTGCTTTGAATATCCTTTTACAATATTTCTGTCATTAAATTAGAATTAAAAAATTAGGTCACAATTCTATAATAAATTTACAAAGCATTACCTTAGATATTTTTTTAACATCTTTTTGTTTCTAATTTCTATTTAATTTTTTATTACTACTTAGCCGTTGGGCCAACTTACTCCACTTAGCCCGGGGGGTGGGCCCGGTTCCGGGCCGGTTCCTACAAAAAGACCGTTTAGCCCGTTTATTTAAGGCCCGAGACCAGCCCACTAGGCCCGTTTAGGGCCCCGCCCGGCCCACTTACCACCCCTAGCAATTGGGTATATTGTTACTTTCAGTATTCGTTCATACTTCACTAGAGGTTTACGGTCGAAAAATCGCCTTTGTTAGAAAATATTTTATTCTCCAATATAAAATTTTCCGGCACAAATTAAATTCATAGCCTGTTTGGCTAAGCTTCTTTTTGCAAAAAGTGCTTTTTTTGGCAAAAATATATATTTTTAAGTTAAATTATACCAAGCTTTTAAAAGGGAAAAAATATTTTTCAATAAAAATAGAAGTAATTTTTGAAAAACAGAAAAAGTATTTTTTGACGAGAGCACTTTTTGATTGTTGATTGTTTATCAAAAGTGCACTTCTTTAGCTAAATATTAATTGTTTCTCAAAAATATATTTTTAAAATTTATTAGTCAAACAAATTGTATCTCACAAAAAGTATTTTCCAAAATATACCGATGTTAAAATCTTGGCCATTGCGGATGCCGACATACGATGAAAAGAATTAGTTGTTGGGGGACCGTAGGTTACAAGTGGAAAGTGGGATCCATGTTTGGTTTTAGACTCGACCAATGCTCTCTCTCAACAGCCTATAAGTACCTCTTATTGGACTTGCACTTTCCCCATTCAAACATATATGTATATATATATATTCTGCAAACAAAACCAACAACAAAATCAAAGTTCTCTCTCTTTTTTGTATACCAAGAATTACTATAGACACCCTTTTAGTTTCTTGATTTTCGTCACCACTATTTAAGTAAAAGATGAAGATGAGCAGTAGCAATTTGGGAAGTTCAAAGAGGAAGCTAATTTCAAGCAGAGGGTTCGGAGGAGTTCTTAGGCAGCAAAAGGCCAGGCTTTACATAATCAAAAGATGTGTGGCCATGCTCCTTTGTTGGCATGACTGAATTTTACATTACTCCAAATTAATTATATTAATTAAACTCCAGAAAACCCTTCCACAAAATTGGGTTACATGCGTTTGTCCATAGTCTTTTTATTCTTCTTTTTTCCTCCCCCTTCTTGGAATTGTACAGAGCAGTGGATTGTAAAAGGAAAAGGATTCAGCAAAATTTTGTACTAAATTTAGGCCCTAGGCCTCTTGTATACATCGGATAGCTTCAATCAAAGAAAATATCGATTTGATTATGTTTTTATTTTTTACAGTTTTTTGAGTCTATGTTTTATTACTCATTCTTCTTCCTCTTCTTCTCTAATCTTTCTTATGAGGATGATGTTGAAAGGGTAGCGGTCAAATGTTTTAGTCCACTTCTTGAATTTTTCTGGATATGACCAATGGAGTCCATTCATTTCAGCATATTGGTCAAGTATTTTAAAGGAAGAATTGACCTAAATAGCAGTCGTTAATTACTTAAATTAAAAATAGCTCGTAAATGTCCTATAATATAGGTAAAATATATGTGTGATTTTATATAACCAATGAATTATTTATGTATGCCGAGTAATAAAAAAGTAAACAGTAAAATCGGATGGTTAGTTGTGTATGAGTTAATTCAGAGCTGGGATATTTTGTGCATTTACTTTAGGTAAAAATTTGTGAAATTTATTCTAATTCAGTTGTCGAATCAAGGGCCTCAATGATCTAACGGCTCCAGATCAAAGGTTGGAGTTGGACATGGTTTTCTTTTAAGTGGACAACTACTCTCTCTTCTGATTATTGCACTCTTGCACCTCTGCTCAAAGAATTTCCGACAGAGATCAACTCAATGTTCCTTGATATGAAGTGTCTTTTAAAGTTCGAAACCAATATTAATAAGAGTTTAAATTTTATACATTTACGGCGATTAATGTATTTAAACAACCAAATTTTTATAAGGTAATTACAACTATAATTATATAAAACATTAATATGACCTGATATAGATAATAAGTATAATCTTCAAGGCATGAACAATAGCTGCTAACTCGAGGTCGTGGATAGGGTAGTTTTTCTCATGCACTTTCAATTATCTAGACTCGTAGGCAATCATCCTACCGTCCTACATCAACACCACGCCGAGACCAATACGTGACGCATCACAATACACAGTATAAGACCCCGAACCCGAAGGCAACACCAATACCAGGCTGTAGTCAAAGCTGTCTTGAGCTTTTGAAAGCTCTCCTCACACTCCTCCATCCACCTGAACGGAGCACCCTTCTGGGTCGTTCTGGTCGTAGGTACTGCAATAGACGAGAAACCTTCTACAAATTGACGGTAATACCCCGTCAAACCAAGAAAACTCCGGATCTCCATAGCTGAGGACGGTTTGGGCCAACTCTGCACTGCTTCAATCTTCTTCGGATCCACCTTGATCCCTTCACTCGACACTACATGACCAAGAAATGCTACCGAATCAAGCTAGAATTCATATTTTGAAAATTTTGCATATAACTTCTTTCTCTCAAGGTTTGGAACACAGTCCTCAAATGCTGCTCATGATCCTCCCGGCTCCAGGAGTACATCAGAATGTCATCAATAAACACAATGGCGAATGAGTCAAGACAGGGCCGGAAAACACTATTCTTCAAGTGTATGAATGCTGCCGAGGCATTGGTCAGCCCAAAAGACATCACAAGGAACTTGTAATGATCATACCGAGTCCTGAAGGTAGTCTTCAGGATATCCGGCTCCCGAATCTTCAACTGATGATAGCCTGAATGCTAGACAATTTTGGAGAACACCTTGGCACCCTGTAGCTGATAAAATAGGTCACCAATATGTGCCAATGAATACCTGTTCTTTACCGTAACCTTGTTCACCTGGCAATAATCAATGCACATACGCATAGAGCCATCCTTCTTCTTTACAAATAAGACCGGAGCATCCCAAGGTGATACAATGGGCCGAATGAAACCCTTTTCAAGCAACTCCTACAACTGCTCCTTTAAATCCTTCAACTCTGGTGGGGCCATACGATATGGAGGAATAAAATGGGCTGAGTGCCCGGTAACAAATCAATAACAAAATCAATATCTCTGTCGGGCGGCATTGCCCGGAAGATCCACAGGGAATACAACAACAACAACCCAGTAGAATCTCACTAGTGGGGTCTGGGGGAATATATCTGGATTATCCCTCACTACCGAAACTGACTCAACGGTATGAGTATCAACACTGACATCTCTCGCATATGCTAGATACGCATCTCATCTCTTCTCAATCATACGCTGAGCCTCTAGAAATGAGATAACCCTGCTAGGAAGATAATCTAAAGTACCTCTCTACTCTAGCCGTGGTAAACCTATCATAGCCAACGTCCCTGTCGTGGCGTGACAATCAAGAATAGCATAATAAGGCGACAACCAGTCCATGCCCAAAATAACATCAAAATCTACCATACTGAGCAACATTAAATTGACTCTAGTCTCAAAACCACTAAGAACAACTAAGCACGATGGATATACATGGTCAACAACAAGGGAATATCCTACAGGTGTGGACACATAGACGGGAGAACTCATAGAATCACCAGATACACCCAAATATGGAGCAAAGTAAGATGACACATAGGAATAAGTAGAGCCTGGATCAAATAAGATTGATGCATCACTATGACAGACTAGAACAATACCTGTGTTGACTGAGTCGAATGCAACTGTCTCCGTCCTAGTAAGAAGAGCATAATATCTAGCCTGGCTTCCACCTCTAGGGCGGCCTCTACCCGCCCGAGCTCCACCTCTAGCTGGCTGTGCAGGTGGAGTGGCAGCTGCTGCGGTAACCATAGTCTGAGAAGCCTGAGGACCCCGTGGAATACGCGGAGCCTGAGTACTCTATAGAGGTGCACCCCTCCTGAGTCTGGGGCTATCCCTCACCAATGACAAGTGGCCGGAATACCATTGGAAGCCGGAAGTGCTGAATGAACAGGGCGGCTCACATAGCCCCTACCATGACGAGCTGCAAATGGGGCACGACCACCACTACATGTGCCAGAATCTCGAGGCCTCTTGGCCTCCCTCTCCTCTCTCTCTAGGGACCACGTACCCTCCAATCTCCTAGCGATCTTTACTACCTGCTGGCATGCGATGTCCATCCCCAACTCTTGGGCTATGCTAAATCTGATACTAGGGTTGAGCCCCTCGATAAATCGACAGACTCGCTCTCTAACAGTAGCAACCAATGCTTGTGCATGCATGGACAAATCACTAAGCTGGACCGCGTACTTCGATACGGTCATAGAACCCTGGCGCAACTGGTCAAACTCTGCGCGCCGTGCATCTCTAAGACTCTGGGGAACAAACTCCTTCAAGAACATGTTTGCAAATTGAGCCCAAGTGAGTAAAGCTGCCTCACCCAAACTACCCAACTCATATGCTCGCCACTGATAAGCTGCTCCCTTAAGTTGGAACGTAGTGAAAGCAACTCCACTAGACTCTACAATACCCATAGTACAAAGGATATGGTGGAACTCCTCAAGAAAACCCTTGGCATTCTCTATAGCCAAGCCGCTGAAAATAGGAGGGTGGTACTTCTTGTACCTCTCGAGCCTGAGCTGCTCCCCCTCAGAAGCTGCTGCCCTAACCTCTGGCTGAACTGGGGCGACTGGCTGCATTGGTATCACCCCTGGGACCTGGTCAACCTGAACTCGCTACTCTGGGGTACGAGCGGCGGGATCTGTGCTCCTCTGTTGCCCTGAGATGTGGCTTTGAATTAACACTGCCTGAGCTTAAGTGCCGAACATGCTCAGAAATTGGGTGAGAGTCTCCTGAAGTGCTGGGGAAGTAACAGGCGCCTCAGGTGCCTACTGTCCAATAATTTTGGCACGATAAGGAATCAATGAAGTGAAGCTTTTCCTAACAGTTCCATAACCTCCCGAAAATAAGTACAAATGTCTGCATATCGATCCGCGAGACTCTACTAAACCTGCTGATACCAACTTGTCATGACCCCAAATTCCCTCCGTAGGATTTCGTGATGGCACCTTGTCTCTAAAACTAGGTAAGCCTATCAACATGCGGAAAAATTGAAATAACAACTTAAAATTCTCAAACCTTCAGCAACTACATAAATAAGATATGTAACTCAAAATGTACAACTCCCAAAACCTGGTGAAGTATAAGTCACAAGCTCTAGTAACAATTCAGAACAATCCTATACATCACTGTCTAAGATAGTGTAATGAAATAAGGAAAAACAGGATAGAATGGGACTATGAGGCCTGCGGACGCGGGCAGGTGTACCTTGAAGTCTCCAAAGCAACCTCAGCTCACTAATGTCGGGACTGATAGGAAGTACCTGGATCTACACAAAAGAATGTGCAGAAGTGTAGCATGAGTACACCAATGCGGTACCCAGTAAGTGCCAAGCCTAATCTCGGTAGAGTAATGACGATGTCAGGTCAAGGTCCTACAGGAAATAATAAGCAACAAGGCGAAAGATATAATGATATACTAATAAAGACAATGAAAATGAAGCAATAAGGAAATTTACATAAATTAACAACACAGAATCAAAACAGTAATACAACACTGAAGGAAGCATGGATTAACATGTTAAGAAAACAAACAATCAAGGCAAATACAACAAATAGAGAAAGATTGACAAGGGCCACTAGTCCCAAATCATAAAAAATAACTGACAACATTTCTTATATCACCGCGGGAGCCTTTACATTTAGTTCTTAAAAATTATTTTTCGGAAATAGCATCCGGCGTTTTAGCGCACCTTATCACACCGCATGGCTTCTAGTAGTTCCCCTACTAGCCACGCGTATCCAGCCCACCTTATCTCAGTGCATGTGTTTCAACACCCAGACCTTATACCACCACATGCGTATGAATATCACAACATACCACCTTTCGCACCTCAAATGCTCAAATATCACATCTTGTCACAAAACGAAAAGATAAAAAAGTTTCACAATAAGGAGCCCACGGTTCAACCATGGTACACAAGTCTCAACAATAACAATTGGAGAGTAACTCAGTAAAATGATGTTTCACAACTTACACTTTGCCTCAATAGAAATCACTACCTTTGCAACTCAATACCAAACTCAATAATAAAATATTCCAAGAATAGCAATTTCAAATAAAGAATTCACAGTTAAATAATGAGTACAGAATAAGAAGGAAGCAAGTAATTCAACTAAACATATAGGACAAGTGACAAATAAGAGATAAGACAAGTAGACATGTAAAATTAGACTAAATATGGTTACTATAACATGTAAAAGCAACTCAATTAAGCATGAAAAGAAACTGCATAGCTAAAAATCAGAATTTTAACATTCATCCCGTGTACACACTCGTCACCTTGTGTACACGGCCTTCACATATCACAATTATCACAACACCACCAAGTCCTAAGGGAAATTTTTCGCACACAAGGTTAGACAAGTCACTTACCTCAAACCACGCTAAATCAATCTGCTAGAAGGCCTTTCCCTCGATCTTCCAACTCCGAACGACTCGAATCTTGCCAAAATAATTTCATACTATAAATATAACTATAGGAAGCTAATTTAAACAATGAAATTACGATCTTTGCGAAGAATTGAAAAATCGACCAAAAAAGTCACCCCTGGCCCGCATATCCGAACTGGACCAAAATTAAAAAAATCAAACTCCCGTTCGATATCGAATCCAATCATAGTAGAATCATTCAAATCCTATCTCATTTCTCCCTTCAAAACAAAAATATTTAGTCTAAGAAGTTCTACCACTTTTTGCCAGTTTTTCCAACTCCAATCCTTAATTACATGATAATAACAATGATAGAGTAGTGTAAGTTAATAAAAATCGAGTTAAGAATTCTTACCCCAACACTTCCTCTGAAAATCCCTCCAAATTTTGCCTCAGACCAAGCTCTCTAAGTCCCCATGTGAAATATGGAATAAACTCCCGATTTCAAACTTACGTTCTGCTGCCTAGTGATTGCTTCTAAGATAATCACATTCGCGAAGCACAAAAATGTTGTTGTCCAAAATAACACTAGTGATCGTGGAAAACCTCATGCAAATGGGTAACACTGCCTCATCAAGCTACATGATCGCGTAACACACTACAGGATTGTGATGAAGAAAAGCGCGTGAACCTGTAGCCCCCAATTCTTCAACACGACACGACTACCTTCACGCGTTCGCGATGGAAACCAGCCTTCTGCTATTGCAGGACCCTTCAAGCGATCGCATAGAACAAATTCTCCCCGATGCCTCATGTTAATCCATTCGCGATCGCATATAAAGACACCAGAAGCACCAGATTCAATAACTCCTCAACGATCCGAAATGCGCCGAACATGGTTCGAATTACACCCGAGGCCCCTGGGACCTCAAACAAATATACCAGCAAGTCCTAAAACATCCTACGATCACGCTCGAAGCGTCAAGTCATATCAAATAAAACTAGAATCACGAATCGTGCATCGATTCAAGCCTAAGAACTTATGAACTTTCAAATTCTAAAACTACTGTCGATTCATACCAAAACAACACCGATTGATACCAAATTTTGCACACAAGTTATAAATGACATTACAGATCTATTCTAACTTCCGAAATTGGGATCCGACCCCAATATCAATAAAATCCACTCCCGGTCAAACTTTCCAAAATCTTCCAACTTTTCAACTTTCGCCAATTTATGCCGAAACGATCTACGGACTTTTAACTCATCATCCGGACACACTCCTAAAATCAAAATCACCATACGGAGCTATTGGAACTGTCAAAACTCTATTCCGTAGTCATCTTAAGACAAGTCAAACTGTGATATACTCCTACGATTTAACCTTCCAACTTAGGGACTATGTGTCCCATATCACTCCGAAACTCATCCGAAACCACCCAGCAAGTCCTGTAACTAGAATGTAACGCAGCGGATGCAATAAGTAGAGGCTCGGGGCTAATACACACGAAATGACCGACTGGATCGTTACAGGTATCTGCACAAGAAATTTAGAGTGTAGTATGAGTACAATCGACCCCATGTACTTTGTAAGGGCTGATCCTAACCTCGAGGAAGTAGTGACGAGGCTATGGCAAGTTACTTACAAATAACCTGTACGAAATAATAATAACAAAAAAACATGAATAAGAATAAAGCACTAAACTCATATAAACGAACCCGAAGGTCAACTACCATAGAGCCCAGAATAACAAAGTCTCAAGTCTCATATCACGAAACCGCGAATGGCTCAACAAACAAAAACAATTTCCGCATATCAAATCCGTTTCGGCGGACAATCCGATCCCACCATATCATCATCTGTTCATATCAAAGTCCGTCCTTATTCCTTCATATCATTTCATTACCATTTAATTCTGTCGCAGCGTGCAACCAGCTCCCCAAACAAGTTCAAATCATCAACATAAACAATTCAACAATAGTATTTACACAATAACAACATAAAGAAGGTGAATATTCCATACAATAAAGAACCACAGAATAATCGGAGAATATCTAACCTCTCGAAATCCCAAACTTTATCAATTCATCAGTACAGGATAGTTAAACAACTCACATAAGTGAAACAACATCATAGAGTGCATCAAATAATATAAGAAAAATAAAAGCAGCTAAAACATATGACAATTTAAGTATTCAATTACGGCAAGTAAAAATAGGTAGAAAATAAGCAGAAATCATGTGAGGAATAAACAAATTAAGGCAAGTAACAATTAAATAACAAGTAACAAATATAGCATTGAAGTCAAGGAAAAACAAGTAACAATTAAGGCATATAACAAGAGATATCATGGAATAATTGAAAACATAATATCCAAAACCAGCATGCTAAATCGCATGACGTCGTATATACACTCGTCAGCTCTCATATATGTCGTTTTCCCAAAAAATTCACATAACAAATACTTCAACAAGTCCTAATTCCCTCAAGTCAAGGTTAGACACAATACTTACCTCATTCCACGAACACAGCAATCACTCAACCACGGTTGCAAAAGCGACCCAAAATATCTCAAATGCGAACTCCCAGAGTTCGCAAATGCAATCCAAAATTCACAAATGCGAAGTACCAACTCACCAGTCCTTTGTCGCAAATGCTCATTTTACCGCAAAAGCAAGCTCACAAATGTGAAATCTGCAGACCTGAGACACCAGCAGTTTGCATCAGCAATTCAAACTTCAACTAAACTATTCAACAACGCATTCGAAACTCACTAGAGCCCTTCGGGCTCCAAACTAGACATGCACACAAGTGTAATAACATCATACGAACTTGCTCGCGTGATCAAATCACCAAAATAACATTTAAAACTATAAATCGAACATCAAAATTAATGAAATTTTAAAGGGAAATTCAAGAACAACTAGAATCACAACTAAGCGTCTGAATCATATCAAACCGACTCCGAATTGCACCAAATTTTGCAAACAAGTGCAAATAGCAAAATGAA
Organism: Nicotiana obtusifolia; assembly: GCA_002018475.1. NCBI lineage: Eukaryota > Viridiplantae > Streptophyta > Magnoliopsida > Solanales > Solanaceae > Nicotiana > Nicotiana obtusifolia. The sequence goes on from MCJB01031914.1 coordinate 117,903, forward strand.
TCTATACCAAATCCCAAAATCAAAATTCGAACCCGATAGCCATGACGTCAATCTACGGTAAAACCTAGGAAATTTCCAAACTTCCAAATTATTAATTTTTGGCAAAATGAGTCTAATCAACCTAGGGACCTCCGATGTTAATTGCGGGCATATGCCCAAGTTCAAAATTACAATACGGACCTACCAGAATCGTCAAAATACCGATCCAGCAACGTTTACACAAAATATTTATTGTAGTCAAGTCAAATTATTTTTAAAGCCAGAAATCATATTTCTTACGTACAAACTTTCTGGAAAAAGACTCGGACTGCGCACGTAATTTGAGAAACATCAGATGAAGCTTATAGAGGTCTGGAAACACAGAAATAAGGGCTAGTACTCAAAAAAACCTATCGGGTTGCCAAAATTTTTTTTGTTAGTTAATGCTAAAAAGTGAATTCAACAATATGTGTGAAAAAACAAAAATATCACTTAAAGTGGATCGAATAGAGTATTGAACACTCGATAAAAACCCCAAAAAAAGTCAATTTCCCGAGAAAGGAGGAAGGATTGGTTATATATGACGTTTATACATTTTTATTAGTTAGTTTTCTTACAAAACTGAAGTTGACATCCCCAAGTATGATTACTGAGAAAATGCATGATCTAATGAGCAATATGATGACAAGGTTAAATTTCGTATCGTATATTATTATGTAGGCCCTTGAATCATTTGAAGCATTAATTTTATAATGCAATATAAATCAAATTAGTCAAACTAATTCCAAACTTTTGATACTGTTGGAAAGCATGTCTAAAAAGAGTTCTAGGGTCAGATTCTTTTAAATATAATTACGTCTTACTCATTTTTCAAGAAAAGAAAATCAGTATAATCCAAAACTTTTATTTAATCAATTAGGGTATTCATCTTAAAGAATTTTTTTTTTCTTTTTGAAAGTCGATGGGATTTAAGCTAATCACGTTCGCAAGCACAAAAATGTTGTTGTCCAAAATAACACTCCGCGATCGCGGAAAACCTCATGCGAACGTGTAACACTGCCTCATCAAGCTATGCGATTGCGTAACATACCACACGACTGCGATAAAGAAAAGCGCGTGAATTTGCAGCCCCCGATTCTTCTGCGCGAACGCAACTACCTTCACGCGTTCGCGATTCACTAGAAACCAGCCTTCCGCGATCGCAAGCCCCTTCAAACGATCGCATAGAACAAATTCTCCCGAGTGCCTCGCGTTAATTCATTCGTGATCGCATATAAGGACACCAGAAGCACAACATTCAGCAACTCCTCAACGATCCGAAATGCGTCGAACATGGTCCGAATTACACCTGAGGCCCCCGGGACCTCAACCAAACATACCAATAAGTCCTAAAACATCATACGAACACGCTCGAAGCGTCAAATCAGATCAAACAATACTAGAATCACGAATCGCACATCGATCAAGCCTAAGAACTTATGAACTTTCGAATTCCAAAATTAGTGCCGATTCATACCAAAATGACTCCGATTGACATCAATTTTTGCACACAAGTCATAAATGACATTATGGACCTATTCCAACTTCCGGAATCGGGATTCGACCCCGATATCAATAAAGTCCACTCCCGGTCAAATTTTCCAAAATCTTTCAAGTTTTCAACTTTCGCCAATTTACACCAAAACAACCTACGGAACTCCAAATCAACATCCGGACATGCTCTTAAGACCAAAAAATCACACGGAGCTACTAGAACTGTCAAAACTCCATTCAGGAATCATCTTAATACATGTCAAACTATGGTCAATTCCTATGGCTTAACCTTCCAACTTAGGGACTAATCCCGTTTTACTCCGATACTCACCCGAAACAAAAACCAACCACCCCGGCAAGACATGTAACTGCAACGTAACATAGAGGAGGCAATAAATAATGGATCAGGGCTAACACACTCGAAATGATCGGCCAGGTCGTTACAGGTATCTGGATAAGAAATGCAGACTGTAGTATGCGTACAACCGACCCCATGTACTCTGTGAGTGCCGAGCCTAACCTCGAGGATGTAGTGACGAGGCTATGACAAGTCACTTGTAAATAACCTGTATGAAATAATAATAACAGAAAAACAGGAATAAAAATAAAGCAATAAACTCATATAAACGAACCCCAACGTCAACTATCAGAGAGCCCAGAATAACAAAGTCTTAAGTCTCATATCACAATACCGTGAACGGTTCAACAATCCCAAACAATTTCCGCATAAGCGCAACCCGATCCCACCATATCATCATATGTTCACATCAAAGTCTGTCCTTATTCTTTCATATCATTTCAATACTATTTAATTCCGTTGCGGCATGCAATCTGCTTCCCAAACAACTTCAAACCATCAACATAAACAGCTCAACAATAATATTTACAAAATAACAACATAAAGAAGGTGAATGTACGAGACAATAAAAAATCACAGAATAATAGAAGAATATCTAAACTCTCGAAATCCCAAACATTACCAATTCATCAGTACAGAACAGTTAAACAACTCGAATAAGTAAACTAACATCATAGAGTGCATAAAATAATATAAGAAAAATAAAAGCAGATAAAACATTTGATAATTAAAGTATTCAATTACGGCAAGTAGAAACAAGTAGCAAATAAGCAGAAATCATGTGAGGATTATACAAATTAAGGCAAGTAACAAATATAGCATTGAAATCAAGTAAAAACATGTAACAATTAAGGCATATAACAAGAGATATTATGGAATTATCGAAAACATATAAATAAATATTCAAAACCAGCATGCTAAATCCCATGACGGCGTATATACACTTGTCACCTCTCATATACGTCGTTTTCCCACATAAACAAATAATTCACAAGTCCTAATTCCATCAAGTCAAGGTTAGGCACAATACTTACCTCACTCCGTGAACAAAGCAATTACTCAACCATGGCCTTGCCTTTTGAACAAGTCTCTAAACCAACCAAATCTAGCAAATTATCGATCAAACGATTCAAAATAAGCTTTAGAAACTACCCATCAATGAAAGAGGTTCAATTTTGATCATTTTTGAAAAAGTTAACAAAAGTCAACCCTGGGCCCGCTTGATCAAAACCCGAGGTCGGGCCAAAACCCAATTATCTATTCACTCCCGAGGCCCGGTTATGTGATTTATTTTCAAATCCGACATCAATTTGAGGTCTAAACCTCAATTTTATAAAATCTCCAATTTCAACCCAAATCCCTAATTTCTATCCTGGAAATCCTAAATTTGATGTAGAAATCTCATGAACAGTAACGGTGAATTGAAAAGAAAGTTGATTAGAGTTGCTTACTAATGATTTTGGGAAGAAAAAAAATTCTTGAATATCGCCTCTAGAGTGTTTTGGATTGAGATATGGTGTAAAATAAGCTGAGGCCCGTTTTTTTCCCTCTTTTACCCATCTATAGATGTCGCAATTGCTATGTCTTGTTCGCAATTGCGACCATCGCAAATGCGAGAAACAGGTCGCAATTGCGAACTGTGTCCCTAGCCTGTTAAGGTCACAAATGCGACAAAAATCTCGCAATTGTGATGTGCCATCTGACCGCAAATACGAGCTAAGCTTCACATTTGCGAAGCTGCCTGCCCCCAGCCCTGGTTGCAAAAGTAACCCAAAGTACCGCAAATGTGAACTCCTAGAGTCCGCAAATGCAACCCAAAATTCACAAATGCGTAATATCAATTCACTAGTCCCTTATCGTAAATGCTATCATTTAACTGCAAAAGCGAGCTAGATCTTGCAAATGCGAGATTTGCAGATCTGAGACACTAGCAGTTTGCACCAGCAATTCAAATTTCAACCAAACTATCCCGCAACGCATTCGAAACTCACCCGAGTCCTTCGGGCTACAAACTAAACATGCACACAAGTATAATAACATCATACGAACTTGCTCGCGCGATCAAATCACCAAAATAACATTTAAGACTATAAATCGAACATCAAAATTATTGAAATTTCAAAGGGAAACTCAAGAATAACTAGAATCACAACTAAGTGTCTGAATCATATTAAACCAACTTCGAATTTCACCAAATTTTGCAGACAAGTTTCAAATAGCAAAACGGATCTATACCAAGTCCCAAAATCAAAATTCGAATCTGATAGCCATGAAGACAACCTACGGTCAAACCTAGGATATGTTCAAACTTACAAATTACTAATTTTCGGCAAAATGAGTCTAATCCAACCTAGGGACCTCCGATTTCAATTCCGGGCATACGTCTAAGTCCAAAATCACAATACGGACCTACCGAATCGTCAAAATACCGATCTGGGATCGTTTACACAAAATGTTGACAGTAGTCAACTCAAATTGTTTTTAAAGCCAAAAATCATATTTTTTACGTAAAAACTTTCCGTAGAAGACCCGGACTGCACACGTAATTCGAGAATCATCAAATGAAACTAATAGATGTCTCGTCACAATTTCATAGTTAAATTAATACTAAAAGGTGAATTCATTAATATGTGTGAAAATAGCCAAAAATTACTTAAAATGGACCAAATAGAGTATCGAACCCCCGATGAAAAACCCAAAAAACTCAATTTCCCGAGAAAGGAGAAAGGATTGGTTATATATATGACGTTTATACATTTCTATTAGTTACGTTTTCTTTCAAGACTGAAGTTGATATCCCCCAAGTATGATTACTGAGAAAATGCATTATCTAATGAGCTAAACTTTTTTGGATGAGAAGGTTAAATTTCATATTGTATATTATTATGTATGCCCTTGAATCATTTGAAGCATTAATTTTATAATGCAATATAAATCAAGTCAAACTAATTCCAAACTTTTGATACTGTTGGAAAGCATATTTCTATAAAGTGTTCTAGGGCCAGATTCTTTTAAATATGATTACGTCTTAATTATTTTTCAAGAAAAGGAAATCAGTATAATCCGATACTTTCATTTAATCAATTAGGGTATTCATCTTAAACAATTTTTCTTTCTTTTTGAAAGTCGGTGGGATTTAAGCTAATCACTTTTGCAGTTGTCCGTTGTGATATTTCAAACTTCTAATTAACAACATAACGCCTCTTTAATTAATCGAAACTAGACGATAATGGCTAAGAAACTCTTGCATTATTTTCTTGTCGAGGACCAATCAATAATAGTTTGGTTAGTAAGTTAGGCCTGGCTAATTGAATGACGATCATTCCAAAAGAAAGAATTATTTGGTATATATGACGCAATTGTCAGTTTCTCTTTCTTATACAATTATTGAAACATGAAACTGCTAATTTAGTTATGCAATTAGATAATCTTTGGTTTGATTGCCTTGTCCAGAACCTAACAACATGGGTGGATTTACTAATTATTTCTGTTAGGAGAATTTCTAATTCCAACTAGCAAGTTAAAGCCACCAAAATTTGCGTGTTTATAAATGGTATAACCCAACAGCTGGATCTTTGTTTATATTCTTGAATTAGTATGGTGGAAAAAGAGAGGTAGAGAAATGGCTCATCAAGGGTTCTAAAAGTCCTGCCTCTTAAAAATACTGAGATTTGAATCTCATTTTATACTCCACTCCCTCTTAATTAAACGTACACTAATTATGGAAAAATCATTCTAGAAATCAAAATATTCTCTATCCATTCTTACCCTTTTCTCTCAAGTGACGACACATTTCTGTCTTTTATTTTGTTTTAAAGCAACAGAAAACTTATTTTGCACGTTAATTTATTGTAATCTGACGAAATCTTACAGGTTACCAATTCATGTCAGTGGAAAAACGTAACATAATTGGTTTAATTTTTAGTTTCTAAAACCTACATAAGGTAAAGGAAAGAAAACAAAGGGAACCATCCTCTGCTTCCACTTTCTTGTTTTTCTGATTTTATAAAGCAAGTATTATGAGTAGTGTCAAATTCAAAAAAGAAAGTGAACCTCTTTAAAATTTAAAAGAAAAGAAAAAGGGGAACCAATATAAAGAGAGGAAAAATAAGGAAAAGTAAACATAAATGAAAACCATCCAAAATATGTGGAATTGGAATAAAGAGAAAAGAAAAGAAGAAAATCAAAGTTGTATAATTGTCAACTGAATCCCCCTCCTCTCCTCCTCTCCTCCTCTCGCCTCTTTTTCTTTCTTTTTTCTTAATCCTTCATTAGAAATTTTCCATTTCGTTCCTTGGATGACTGGAACTGACAATTTAAAAGTTGGAGAAGAATACTTGTTACTAGCAACTCTCTCTTGTCCATTCCCATCGTCAATTATGGCCTTTGAATGGGGCATCTAAAACGTGAGGAGTCCAGAAACAGAGGGACAGACAGTACGTATCTGGTTGTTTTGGTAGTCTAATAATCTGTTGTCGGCGATATGGAATTCTCAAACCAAGAAACAGCCATTCCTAACTTCCCCCGACACAATGTTTACAGTAAAAATGACAGCCTTGTCTTCCCCCACGTGCACTTCCGGCCTCTTCTTCTTTAACCCCACCAGCCACTAATGTCTCTTCGAATGGAAGAATCACCAATCTAACTACCTCGCCCTTATTTTGTTGGAGAGCTATAAAAATAAGTTGCTAGATATATTAGATTACTGTGTCACGTCCCGAAATTAGGGTGGGACGAGATGGTCATCCGACCATAAGCGTTTGTTCATAGAAATAGGCATACAAATGCAACGGAAGCAATCATCCAAAACCAAATAATTTTACATGTAAACTAGATAAATATAATCACTAACGAGATAGAAATACTAACCTCTTGAAGTTACTGCACAAATCTTCAATAATATTCGCGCTATCCAGGTCTACGGTCTTCTACTGTGTATCCTGAATCTCTACGAACGTGATACTTGAGTGGCAAGTATTTTTGGTTCAAGAAAAGTAGTATTTTGGTGTCAATTTTCGGCCAGCAAGAAGTGCTCCCTTTTAGGGTTTTTCTTTCTTTTATTTACCCACGTTTTTTTAGGTTATCCAAGACCAAAAACGTGTAGAAGTCTTATTCCTACAAAAAACGTGGAGCCAAAAAATGTGTAGGAGACTACTACGTACCAAAAATGTGTAGCAGTCTCCTAACCCACCAAGGATACTATTTTCTTATTTAATTTCCTTGTTCTAGAATATTCAGGCACAGTAGGGACCACAGATTCAATAACGAGGCTTCCTATTGTGGTATTAATTCGGAATATGAATGAATTAATCCTACCACAATAAATTACAATTTATTCCACTAGAAAATTGTAATTTCACTCTTCAGTTTAATTTCGAAATCATTCATTAAAACTTATTTAACTCCCCGTGTTAAGATTACAAGTACCAATCAGATAAATTAAATTACTGACGATTTAATTCATCGACTAATTTAATCCTTTATACTTCCGCTTAACTTATTTCATGTGACGGATACAAAATCCACCTGCAGGGTTTTCACATGAAAACTTTCAAGCATCCATAAAGGGGTATCATCAATCTCAATGGTCAAGACACGAATTCTATCAACTAATCATTATTTCACAAATGCACTTTGTCATTATTCAATTTACCAGGAATACATTAACTCGCAGTTGAGTCGTACCTTTTAATAAATCAAAATAATGAACGAAGCACATTGATCATAATAATTATATCAAGATTAAGAGTATAAGAACATTCAATGAGCTAGAGAGGTAGTTTTATATATTCAGTACAAAAACACTTATCTCTACTTGGTCGGTTCAATACACAAAAATATACTAGCATAAGAAGTCGGAACTGAACCATTCCCATAATCAAGATAGATTATAATTTAATCTTATGCTACAATCATCAAGATGCTTTGCCCAGCTTCATCTTTGATTGTGAACATTAACTTTATAACTTATAAGAACCGACAATTTAATCTTCTGCGCATGAGCTAAGCTCCATACACTAAATCGTGTACTATATAAGTAAATGGCACACATATGAATAAATGATCTATTTAAATTAAGACTTCATTGAATTGAATAAATAAATAAATAATTGTTCCAATAAATAAAAATATAATACTATAATCAAACCACATGGTTAATAGTATATCCTAACAATCTACCACTTAGACTCATAACCATGCATTTACAACTCTAATACCCATTTCTTCTACATTCTTGTCAAAAATCTTCTGCGGCAAGCTTTTGGTAAACGGGTCTGCCAAATTGTTCGCTGATGCAATCTTCAAAACTTTTACTCCTCCCCTCTGAACAATGTAACGAATTAAATGATATTTACGCTCAATATGTTTACTCCTGTTATGGATTCATGGTTCCTTCGAGTTTGCAACCGCACCACTATTATCACAATAAAGTATAATTGGTGCTTGTACTGAAGGGACAACACCAAGCTCTTTCAGGAAGTTCCCGAGCCAAACAGCCTCCTTGGCAGCCTCAGAGGCAGCCACATATTCGGCTTCCATGGTGGAATCAGCAACACATGATTCTTAATACTCCTCAAAGTTATGGCTCCTCCTCCTAAGGTAAACACATTTCCTGAGGTAGATTTTCTAGAATCCTTATCTGACTAGAAATCTGAGTCTGTATACCCAATTGGTACAAGATCGCTTGAGTGATAAACCAACATATAATCCCTAGTCATTTTCAGGTACTTGATTATATGCTTAACGGCAGTCCAATGTTCTCTCCCAGGATTAGACTGAAATCTGCTAACTATGCCAACAACAAAGCAGATGTCAGGTCTAGTACATAACATTGGATACATAAGGCTCCCTACAGCAAAAGCATAAGGGACCGCCTTCATCTTCTCTATCTTATCAGCCATTTTGGGAGACTGATCCTTCGACAGAGAGATTCCCATGAATAAAAGGAAGGAATCCTTTTTTGGAATCTTGCATGCTAAATCTGGCGAGGATAGTATCAATATAAGGTGCTTGAGACAAGCCTAGCATCTTTTGCTTGCGATCTCGCGTAAGCTTGATCCCAAGGATATGAGCTGCTTCTCCCAAGTCCTTCATTATCAAAATGTGAGGACAACCACTCCTTGACTGAAATCAACATGCCCATATTATTTCCTATGAGCAAGATATCGTCTACATACAGTACCAAAAACGCTACTTTTTCTCCATCCCATTTTTTATAGACACAAGACTCGTTTTCACATTGATCAAAACTGAAAGTCTTAATCGACTTGTCAAAACAAGTGTTCTATGCCCTAGATGCTTGCTTCAAAAGCCATCTTGACATCCATTTGCCAGATCTCATAATCACAATGAGCAGCAATAGATAATAAGATTCTAATTGATTTAAGCATGGCTACCGGCGAAAAAGTTCCTCATAATCGATCCCTTCTTTCTAAGTAAACCCTTTCGCAACAAGCCTTGCTTTAAAAGTTTGCACTTATCCATCCACTCCTATCTTTTTCTTATAGATCCATCTACAGCCAATAGGTTTGACTCCAGCAGGTGGTTCCACAAGATCCCAGACTTTATTGGAGTACATAGACTCCATTTTAGATTTCATAGCAGTAATCCATTTTTCAGCATCTATATCCTGTAGTGCTTCATCGTAATTTAGAGGTTCTGTATTAGTATCTTCAGGGATCCTATCGTAAGATTCTCCCAAGAGTACATACCGAGAAGGTTTTCTAATAATTCTTCCACTACGACGAGACACTATAGGTGCATTTTCGTCCACGACATTATCTTGAAGAACTGGGTGCTCAACGTTAGTCTCCTCACCTTGTGGTGCCAGGATTTCATGAGCTTGTTCTTCAATTTTAGGTTGCACAATTGCAGGTTGCTCAACATTACTCCCACTGCTTTGGGGCAGCGAGATGTCGGGCAATGCCTCTTGTGCGTCCTCTTGCCTATTGACATTCCTCCCACTACGAGAACGCAGTGGTATATCAATACTGGCTGCCGGGATGTGTTTTGGAGATGGATCTTTTGTTATTTCTTTGCTCAATTCCTGCAAAACAAGTTTGCTTCTAGGAACATGGTTTATTAAATAATCCTCTTCCAGAAACTTGGCATTTGTCGTAACAATTACCTTCTTTTCTTTTGGACAATAAAATAAACCTCCCTTTGTTCCTTTTGGATATCCAATAAAAACGCACACCTTTGTCCTTGATTCCAATTTATCAGTTTTCCCTTTCAACACATGTGCTGGACAACCCCAAACTCGAATATGCCGTAGACTAGGTTTGCGCCCAGTCCACAATTCTGTTGGAGTCAAAGGTACTGACTTGGAAGGAACCAAATTCAGAATGTAATTAGCTGTTTCTAAAGCATATTCCCAAAAGGATGAGGGCAAATCGGAATAACTCAACATTGATCTGATAAGTATCTAGTGCATTCCGCAGAAAGGTATTCACCACCGCGATCAGATCACAATGATTTGATATGTTTATCATGTCGTTTCTCCGTTTCTGTCTTAAATTCTTTGAATTTCTCAAAGCACTCAGACTTACGGCGCAAAAAATAAATATATTCGTATTTAGAGTAGTCATATGCGAAAGTCACAAAATACTCACAACCACCTCTTGCTTGTATATTCATAGGTCCACACAAATCGGAATGGATTAATTCTAACTTATCACTGGCTCTATTTCCTTTTGAGGGGAAGGGTCTCTTGGTCATTTTTCCTTCTAAACAAGATTCACATGTTGGTAGTGCCTCCACTTTCAATGAACTCAGGGGTCCATTAGAAACCAACCTTGAGATCCTATTTAGATTTATATGACCTAGACGTAAATGCCATAAATAAGTTTGACTCAATTCAGAAATACACTTTCTTTTATGTGACAGATCAACGTTATTTAGCTCTTTTGGTTGTATGATTTCAGGAGGAATATTAAGTATAAACAAATCATTTACTCTAGCACCAGTGTAAATAAAAAGTCTATTATACTTAATAATAGCAGAGTTATTAATAACAAAGACATTATAACCAGCATCCATTAATCAAGAAACTGAAAGCAAATTTCTTCTAATGGAAGGTACATATAAAACGTCTTTTAAATTCAAAACTCTATCACTACTAAACTCAACTCTAATATATCCTAATGCTAAAGCTGGTGTTGGTTGCCGCGTTTCCTGAAACCCCTGCAAAGAAGTGTAGATATGATTAGTGGTTCCCGAATCTACACACCATGACATGGTAGAAACAGCTGCTAAACAAGTTTCAATGACATTTAAAATGAATTACCTTGCTTATTTATCTTGGCCAGATAGGTGGGACATTGTTTCTTGTGGTGCCCAGGCTGCTTGCAGTGAAAACACTTGCCCTTAGGCTTGTTTACACCACCAACAGCACCTACGGTTGCCACAACCTTGCGAGCCTTCTTCTTTTTCTGTCCGCCTTTTGGCTTAGAAACTGAACCTTTCTCAACAGTCATTGCCACAGCTGGGGCTTGCTGCTTGATAATGGACTCTGCCGCCTGCAGCTCATTCAACAATTTCGCAAGTGACAAATCTATTTTGTTCATATTGTAGTTCAAGCGAAATTGCTGAAAACTGTGAGGCAGAGTCTGCAGGACCATCTCAACTTGAGATTCCTTATCAATCACAGTTTCAAGCACCTCGAGTTCGTTCAGAAGACTCATCATGTCAAGTACATGCTTCCTAACCGAAGATCCTTCAGCCATCTTAGTGTTCAAAAGGGCTTTCATGGCTGTCTGCTTAGCCGCACGATTTTGCTTTCCGAACATCTCTTTCAGATTTTCAAGCATATTGTACGTAGACCCCATTGACTGATGCTGATGTTGCAAAACATTCGCCATAGAGGCAAGAATGTAACATCTCGCCATCTCATCAGCCTTAACCCATTTTTCATAGGCCTTAACCTGATCTTCCGGAGCATTCTCCCCAAGGTTTTTCCGGGCACTCATCAATCAGCACAAATTTGTAACCTTCAGCATTTAGGACAATATCCAAGTTTCGTTTCCAGTCAACATAATTCAGACCCTCTAACTTATTTTGGTTCAGAATAACGGTAAGTGGGTTGAAGGAAGACATGATTAATCTAGGAGATATAAACATCAAATAGATCATTAGATATGTTGAACAAATAATTAAATTCAAACCACATCACACATAAAACCATGCTTACCGAATAGTTAGATTCGATAGGAAAATTTAACTATTCATGCAAAATATATGAGTCATGTCAGATATATTACCCCATAAAAATCAGAACCAACTCAGATGGAGAGTAAACTGATAATTTATATTAGGTAGATATCACATTAAATTATCCCTAGTTCCATTGAACCAGTGTATAACTCAGATGAAGAGTCAAGACAAGTTATCAATTAATTAGGGATTACAGCACAGTAATTAACCACAATATATCTATCCGATGGGGAGGAAGACCTATGTCAACACATAAATTTATTATATTACTGTTATATATAATGGAGACCAATGAACCCTAACACCATTATTTGTTAAAATAAAAATTTTCGGTTAATAAGTTTTTTTTCTAAAAACAGAAAAACGCCCAAAAACCCATCTAAACGACCCCGGATGGCCAAAAAACGTCGTTGATCACGGCGAACCGGTAAGTATTGTTCATTGGGCCGTTTCCGATGAACCTACCAAATTTCAGGTCAATCGGAGTTCGTCAAAAAATTCAGAACTCCAAAACTATGACCATTCGGTAAAATCAGTTTTTTCGTTTTTATACTTTTGAATAAAATCAGATACAATCATATTATTTATACGATTCTAATAATATCCATGATTCATGAATTCACAAATCCAGACAAACTGTCATTCAAAAACAACACCAAAACTTTGATTTCTGTTTCATGAAGTAACACGTTGTTTCTATTCTAACATAGTCTTGATTCCAGAATTCATAAACTACACAATCAATCTCGTTTTTTATAAAACATCATTATTTTTAACATGACAAACATGCATTCAAAAAACAATATTAACTCTAGGATTTTTATTTTATGACGTATTACATTATCTAGTTACATGTGGGAGACTACTACGTACCAAAAATGTGTAGCAGTCTCCTAACCCACCAAGGATACTATTTTCTTATTTAATTTCCTTGTTCTAGAATATTCAAGCACAGTAGGGACCATAAATTTAATAACGAGGCTTCCTATTGTGGTATTAATTCGGAATATGAATGAATTAATCCTACCACAATAAATTACAATTTATTCCACTAGAAAATTGTAATTGCACTCTTCAGTTTAATTTCGAAATCATTCATTAAAACTTATTTAACTCCCGTGTTAAGATTACAAATACCAATCAGATAAATTAAATTACTTACAATTTAATTCATCGACTAATTTAATCCTTTATACTTCCGCTTAACTTATTTCATGTGATGGATACAAAATCCACCTGCAGGGTTTTCACATAAAAACTTTCAAGCATCCATAAAGGGGTATCATCAATCTCAATGGTCAAGACACGAATTCTATCAACTAATCATTATTTCACAAATGCACTTTGTCATTATTCAATTTACCAGGAATACATTAACTCGCAGTTGAGTCGTACCTTTTAATAAATCAAAATGATGAACGAAGCACATTGATCATAATAATTATATCAAGATTAAGAGTATAAGAACATTCAATGAGCTAGAGAGGTAGTTTTATATATTCAGTACAAAAACACTTATCTCTACTTGGTCGGTTCAATACACAAAAATGTACTAGCATAAGAAGTCGGAACTGAACGATCCCCATAATCAAGATAGATTATAATTTAATCTTATGCTACAATCATCAAGATGCTTTGCCCAGTTTCATCTTTGATTGTGAACATTAACTTTATAACTTATAAGAACCGACAATTTAATCTTCTGCGCATGAGCTAAGCTCCATACACTAAATCGTCTACTATATATGTAAAGGGCACACATATGAACAAATGATCTATTTAAATTAAGATTTTATTGAATTGAATAAATAAATAAACAATCGTTCCAATAAATAAAATATAATACTATAATCAAACCACATGATTAATAGTATATCCTAACATTTGTATCATGAAGTAACGGTAGATTCATAGCATTTAAGTAAATTAAGGATTTTCAAACAACAATATGACCATTTACATTTAAAAACATTCAAGCACTTTTTTTATAATCAAATAATTTTGTTATTAAGTATTTTCTTGTCAAGCCCGACTTAGGAATTGTAAACTCGACTTATCTTGATTTGGAGCTATAACTAGACTTCATCGTCCCTTCAAGCTAACATTCAATTCCAGCCACAATCTACAAGCAAGGCTCAAGTTTGTTAATATTTATTTCTCACTACTAAAAGTCAGGGTTTTAGAGATCAAACATTAGCGACCAAAGTTGGTCTGCGACAAAAAGCGATCAACATTGGTAGCCAAATTAAAAAAAAACATGAAAAAAGAACTTAAATCAAATAGCGACCAAACCCGGTCGCTAATTGGTCGCCAAATTCGTCAACATTTTGACCGGACTAGTCAGACCAATCTGGTCAAAGAAAATTCACAATTGGCGACCAACTTTGGTCGCCAAACTGGACCCACGTTTAACAATAGCGACCAAAGTTGGTCGCTTACCGAAGGGAAATTTTATGGGGAGAGAAGCGACCAGAGTTGGTCGCTCCTCTTGAATATTAAATTAAATCAGATTTTAATTTGGCGACCAACTTTAGTCGCTTATTGGATGGAATTTTATGGGGAAATAAGCGACCATAGTTGGTCGCAATCTGGAATATTAAATTAAATCATATTTTAATTTTTGCGACCAACGTTGGTCGCAAATTGGAGGGAATTTTTATAGGGAATTTAGCGACCAATATCGGTCGCTTATCTGGAAAATTAAAATAAATCAGATTTTCTTTTGGGGACCAACTTTGGTCGCTAATATAAAGGTATATATATTGGCGACCAAAGTTGGTCGCTTTCTTGTTAACATTTTACCAAAATTAAACTCAATTTTGTATTTACTGCATGTCGAAATAAAATAAATGTAAGCCATTAACGCTTTTGTAATAAAAGGGATTAATATGCAGTTAAGTGTATTATGGAGCGTGCGTGCAATATATATATATATATATATATATATATATATATATATATATATATATATATAT